>BMAU01002225.1:0-137500 GCA_019973935.1 Trichonephila clavipes | reverse complement strand
TTATAGGTTGAAATAATACGTAAGTACCTTTAATTCTGTACATTACTATAGCATTAGACTGGCCGCTACATACCAATTTGGCGTGATTTCAAAATCATGCCAAAAATGAGTAGCCAACCAATATGAAATTAATATTATGAGTATTATCTTAGCCTGTTTTATCTTTCCCTCCAGTAATCCTTAATTAATTCAATACATATTTTTTTTATATATTTTAGTACTTACATTTTTTTTGGTTGTTATGTACTGCAAATATTTTTTTGCACATTGCGATGTCTTTGGCAAAATTAATCAGTGATATTTTTCTTAAATATGTTTTTTTTATCTGTTTTTGACAATTTTTAAAATTTTGTTTGATGTCTGTCTGAAATGCAAATAGCAAAATAAATATTTTACAATATATATATTGTGTTTGTACGAAAATTTTTATACTTATTTATTCAAAATATTGAGCCGTCTTTCATTTTTGATATCTATTTGAGATTTAATTTTTTGTTATAACTGGCTATACCCAGTTAAATGTTACTGTGGATTAGTCAGTTTTAAAAGACTGGTACACCATAAAGTATGTCATGAGGCATACAAAAGTAATAATACACAAGAATTCAAACAAATCTATATACATATAAGACGCATTTGTTGTCTGTCTGAATAAACTTTCTCTTTCACACTACATCATTTGGACAAATTTTCAAAATTTGTGTGGTTAGTAGTTAATTATAACGCTATAATTTTAATTGAATAGTCAGATATTGCATTTTTAAGTATAAAAATAATTATAACTACTGTACTGTATTTTTTGGATTGAGTGAATATTAACGTCACACTGTTCAGCTACACAAGGGCTATTGGCAACAGACCACGTAATTTTGAACCATGGTCAAGTGACGTGGACGACACCTGAGCTGGCACCCTCTTCTCCTAACTACCACACCACACCAACTTAGAAGGAATATTCTACCAATACTTAACAGGACTATTCTTTAAAATCCACTCTTCCAAGGTATATGACAGCACGGGTTCTATGATGAGTATTTTAGCGGGGAAGGCGAATAGTTTTGTAGCAGATATTGCATTTTCAGCTGACGGCGTTTTCAGAGGATTGCAAAGATTATTATTTTTATCCCAAAAAATTGTTAATGTCAAAATTTAAGTGTCTTATGTTTTTTATGCTTATGGAGACCTTAGAAAATGATTTGACTATTTATTTTAAGTGAACGGTGTACATAATTAGTTTTACAGTGGAATGTCTTTAATTAATTTTTTAGCTCTAACTGATTAAATTTCCTTAAGTGGAGTATTTTGTTTATGTATGTCCCTTAATTTTCAATGTAGTGACCTAAAAAATATTGCATGAAAAAAATTGCAATAAATCATAATGCGGTAGATAAAGCATTAACGTGCATCCCTCCCCTACACGGCGGGTCTTACAAAGCTCTAATAAAGTTTGAGCTATGAAAGTAGCTAGACAGTGGCCAACTTGACTCTATCGTCAATATTTCGCTATGTTTTTCATTGAATCGCCATTGTTATTTAGGAAACGGTGTTGCTTGCGAGTTTTACAATTTTAACAAAAAAAAAAAAAATTCAACAGAAAATAATATTAATGTATGACACTTTCAGATATAAATTATTTACAATATTTTAAGCGTCACAAAACTTTTAACAATGTGTTACTTTTGCTGAGCAGAGATCAGCTTAGGAAGGTATTTTCAAAAATCGACCCTCAAGAGTGTTACGGGGAGTTATAAATATAAAAAAATCCTTTTGATCAGTTATTAGATCTACAGATTTAAAATTTAACAAAGGTATTTTTTTCTTTCTTTTTTTTCTTCAGCTGAGATACGCGAAAAGCTTTTTTTGTTTAATTTGCAATTCACTTAAAATTAACTCATTAAAAACTTCTTTATCCTTCAATCTGTGTTGTTTAATTTTTCAGTTCACCCGTGCGAAGAACGGGTATACCAGCTAGTATATATATATATATATATATATATATATATATATATATATATATATATATATATATACACTGGTGTACAAAAATTAAGGACGAAGTCGAAAAATTAGCATATCAGCTGAACGAAGAGGCAGAGCGGACAGAAAGACCAATCAGGAGATTGAGTAAGGTGATGTACGGTAGCACATGCGCAGATATGCAGGTAGACGTAATGGGGGAGTGTCTGAGTAGTATAAAGCATGTTGTCGGTGTAAGATCAGTATTTCTGGCAAAAAGATTGCACGCCGTATAGCAGTTAAAATCACACCGAGTTGCTGCCTCAGCGAGAAATGGCGAATAATCAATCTGTTAGACGACATCTGGATTCTTTTACCCGAGGTCGAATCATTGGGAAGTTGGAGGAAGGCCGTAGTGTGACAAGTGTGGCTGCAGAGTTCGGAATTGCTCACAGCATCGTTTCACGACTTTGGAGACAATTTCAAACTACAGGAACTGCTATCCGGGGGTTCAGTAGTGGTCGTCCACGAGGAACCACACCCGCAGATGACCGGTACATTGTCTTACAGGCCAGAAGAAACAGGCGGCAGACAGCGAGAGCAATCGCTAGACACACGACACAGGCGACTGGACGACCGATATCGCGTTTTACCGTGGCCAGAAGACTGCACGGTGGTGGTCTGTTTGCACGACGCCCTGTACGGTGTGTACCTTTAACGCCTGCCCATCGGAGAAGGCGTTCTCTGTGGTGCCGGGAACACCGGAATTGGAGAGACAATGAATGGGAACGAGTACTCTTTATAGATGAGAGCAGATGCAGTTTGAGTAGCGATTCTCATCGCATACTCATCTGGAGAGAGTGGGGAAGCCGCAATCATCCCTCAAACATCATTGAAAGGGACAGGTATGGAGGTCGCGGTGTTCTCGTTTGGGGAGGCATCATGCTTGGTAGTCGTACAGACCTTCACATCTTCGACGCAGGTTCAGTCAACGGGACCCGTTATTGTAACGAGATTCTTCTTCCATATGTGCGTCTTTTTAGAGGCGCTATGGGTCTGCAGTTCCTTTTCATGGACGTCAATGCACCATGTCATCGCACAGTAGCTGCCGAATAGCTCTTAGAGAGGGAGGATATTGAACGTATGGATTGGCCGGCACGATCTCCGGATCTCAATACCATCGAGCATTTATGGGATTTTCTAGGCAGACGCTTGGCAGCTCGTGCCTTACCACCAGTAACGATTCGGGAGCTTCGATTGGCGCTGCAAGACGAATGGGCAGCAATGCCTCAACATCTCATTGACACCTCATTCTCAGCATGGGCAGACGCCGTGAAACCTGCCTAGCAGTCAGGGGAGATAATATCCCCTACTAAAGACCGGATGTTTCTTGCTGAACACCCACCACAGGGATGTTTCGGTCTTCAGTCGCATTGCGCTCCATGCTACTTTTTCAATCAAGCTTCTTTTTATCCCTCTGATTTCTCTTTTTGTAAGTGTTGCTTACATTACACATGTCCTTACGTATTGGGGATCTTATGTTATAAATGTGTTGATTAGGAAAGCTTTTGTACAAAGTTATATTGAAAAAAACCGTCTCGTCCTTAATTTTTGCACCCCAGTGTATATATATATAGTATAATAAAATAAAAGTGCAAAAGTTCTAAAACCGACAATGCCAAAGAAGAAAGAAAATGGAGTTCACAAAACACAACAAATGTAGAAACTAACAAAATCTTTGGAGTAAAATAGATACCTATTATGATTTATAAAGCTGTCTCTGAATTAGTCCAGTGACTTAGGGTAAGCAATGCTTTATGGATCCACCTTTCCCGTACAGCAGAAAAAAAAAGAAAAAACAGAGTCATGTTGAAAAGTTAAGCCAATTTCTAACACGTGGATGAGAAAACCTGACAATATAGTAAAATGAAATTATGAGAAGAACATTAATGTATCTCTCAAAGAGAGGAATAATATATATATATATATATATATATATATATATATATATATATATATAATATACACACACACATATATATATAATATACATATATATATATATATATATATATATATATATATACATATATATATATATATATGTGTATTTAAAATACATATATGCATAGTATATGTATTACATATAAGTGTGTATATAGATAATACACACATATTTAAGTGTTAATAGTCTTTCGAATCCTAATACTTGTTGGTTTATAAGTATGTATTCTTTTAACAAAACATAATACTCTAAAATATTGTGGATCGATTCGCTCATTGTTGCTCCACTACATTGTGCAAGTAGAGACAATGCGCTTATTAAAAAATTAAATACAACCTTCTCTATTATTGTTAAAACTTTGGTTCAAAAAGTTCTTAAGGGAAGTACCAATTCCCTATATGTTCAAGCATAATTCAAGATGTACAAATAAAGATGTGCGAGATTATTAAATTACCGCCTACATTCGTCCATCATACTGCTTGTAATCAAATTTTACCCCCAAAAAGAGCCTACTTATAAAAATAAATTACCATGTTGTAGTGCCACTGTGAATTCCTTCTCTTCTGTTACTTTTTTAGATTACAGAGGAAGAAGAGTGTATTATTCCGCTTTGACAATTATCTTTCAATGCTATTTCGCCTTATTCAATTCCCAGCGTAATTTAAATTTACCAGTTGTTTTGGGGGTAGGGAGTATACCATTTTGAAAATGAATATTTATTTTCCTTAACAAAACTTGTATTTGTAAATTTATTTGTAATATTTAAAAGTAAGTCTTAGTGAATCTTCATACAAATCATAAAAGTGAATAATAAACCAAATTTAAAGAATTTAGTTTTATTCTTCAAAAAAAGATTCTTGATTAACTTTACCCATTTAAAGAGTCATAACTATTATTAATAAGTTGAACCAATTTAAAATTCCTTATACGCTTATAAATAATTGGACTCTTCAAAAATGCAACTGGTGTAATTTCAGGAACAAAAAATATTCACAATATATAATAGTAAATGTAGAATGAATCAATTTCTGTTGCCACAATTTATACGAAATATTGGTCTATTTAGGTTTAACATTCCGACATAGTTGCAGGATGCTCATAGTCAAGAAACAAGGACGGCTAACAGGTTAAAAAGATTTCCAAAATATGTTTGATAAAGATTTAACTTTGAAGTTCTAATTATATTAAAAGGTGTGGAATTGTAATACATATTCCCATTTTTCATACAACTATTTTTAGCGAAAGCAAATGCTTGGTCGTCTACAACTCACTGATTACTAGATCTTTGCTCTATTCTAGCCACAGGTTGCCACAAATATTAGTATGTAATAATTCTTAAATAATAATCCATTAATATCTAATTAAAAGACTTACATAAACGAAAGATAGCATTGAAAAGAAACCACCAATATATTAGCTCTTTATTAATTACTTCAAATTCTTAAACTTTTTAGTAAGTATAAAGGTAGATGTAAATAAAACTTCTTCATTCTGAAAATGTTTAATTACACACTATTATCGTTTTATGGATTTAAAACAGGTTGATGTTTAATTTAAAAGGAGTTACCATGGTCGAATTTTATCAGAATATTTGTGACGGCTTCTATCCGTGGTTTCAACTTATCCTCTCGGGAAAATTATTCTTTACCTGTGATTTGTCTTTAAAATCACTCTCCGTAGAGATGACTTAATTTTGTTCAAATGTAAATGCTATTTAAAACCCGGAAATGGGTGTGTTAGATTAGTTGCAGATCGTGAATCATGAATCGTTAGCACTAAAAGTTTTCACGCTTTAATGTCCATTCAGAGCAGTAAAAATACTGCAGAAGTTGGTTTGAAGTGGACCATATTAGTATAGGAAAGAGCTGATGATAATTGATCTACTATTGAATCTAAAGATAAGTGTGTCTTGAATAATCCTATAAGTTGAATCAAGAGCTTAAATTAAGATTTCTCCCAAGGTTATTGAATTCCGCATCAATTCCTCACAAAGTGATGTCATAAATAAAAGTAATTATTTTTATAGCCACATGTCTGCTTTTTCAATGACCCAAACTACACGCCAACGATCTACTTAGGTAAAATTCTACCGTGACTATAATAAAAATAATATTATGAAGCATAACAAAATTAAATAAAAACAATTTTAGTAGTAAAAATATTATTTCAAACGCAAATATTGTATAAAGGTAGCTATGCCTTAATCTATACATGCCACCTGTTACAGCAACTCTGTAAGCAAATTAAAACCCCTCATCTTTCCCCCTACATTTATTTCGTTCAATATTTTGATTCGGATAAAATGATAGTTCACATTTCGATGTAGAGTTTACTCGATTAATTTTTAAAAATTGATCGTACATTTCATTTCAAAAATAGCAACGCTTAGTAACAGTGATACATTTTAATACGTTACCATAGAAACCGAAATACTAAATAACGAAGATATACACGCAGAAAATTTTACTTTAGTTGTTTCAATGCTATAATCATAAATCAGTTTGAGTATAGAATACATATTTCTATTTCTCTCTATCTCTCTTGATTTAAAATGTATTCTACGATTACTGCATCTACATTAATTTCTGAATATACATTAAAATTAGCAAATTAAAAACATTCAAAATTATTCCAGCATATCTTTCTGAAAATAAATACCGTATTTATTCGAATCTAAGCTACTATCAATTCTAAGCCACACCCTAAATATTTTCAACAAATTTTTGTTAAAAATGAAAAATAATGTAAAATAGTTTATCGATATCCAATTCTACGAAATTAAAATAAATTTAAAAAGAGAACCAATAAGAAGTGAATATTTAACTATTTTACCAGAATTATAAACTTTTATACACTTATATGAATTTGTAATTGCTCTAATAACCCCATCCAACTAAATTTCCCCCTTCGATTCTAAGCCGTACACAATTTTCAGTAGCATTAACATTGGAAAAAAAGTGTGGCTTAGTAATGAAAATAGGGTCCTTTTTTTTAATTCTTGTCAATCATTTTTATCTTTATCTGTTTCATTTAACACGTTTTTATAAGCCTCACTTCTATGCAATGGACTTCTATGCTTGAACTTGACTTTTATCCCCTTTGAACAATCAGATTAATTCGAAATTTTGCATACTTATCAAGGACCGATGGAGATACAATAATTTCATAATTTTGTTCCATTGCCCTGATCAAGATAATCAGGAATAACGATTTTCAGATTTGGTGAATAATTTAATATTTGGCTACTAATTTCATATTTAGCGACTAAAAGATTATGGTACAACTTTGAAACGAAAATGTTCAGGGTTAATACAAATACAACAAACAAATAAAAAAAGTGTTCCTTATATGAAAAAGGGAAGGGTGAGTCAGCAATTCCTTACCATAATACAAACAATTGCCCTGTTTTGCTGAAAATGGAAATAAAATAAATTATAGTTTAAGGAAACTAAAAAAACACGCTTTTATGATTAATCGAACTAAAGTGCAAAAAAATAATTCTTAATATAAGAATGAAAGTATTTACGAGAAAATTAATGTCATATTGTGGTAAAAGCATGTGGTGCTCGGAATCAATTGTTATAATTTCTTACTAGTTCTATTCCGAAATACTCAGTTAGTGTAAAAATGTAGTACAAAGCTCCCCACACGCTTTTACCACAATGACATTAATTTTCTCGTTAATCATTTTATTCTTTTATTAAGGTATGTGACTACCTTCGGAGCATTTTTTTTTGAAATATATAAATTTTCAACTAAATAAACACTTTTTTATTTGAAATAGGGCTTAAAACTAGGAATTCAAGTACAATTTCCACTAAATTAAAAAAAAAGGATATATTGGGAATTTTGAGTGAAATTTTATTGAAAAATTGCAGTTACGGTAAGAATTGTATTCAAAATTCTAATTAATATATTTGAATAATATCTATACAGTACATAAATAGCATCATTATTTGTGTTTAGAGCTATCAGATTTGTAATAATTTTTAAAGTTTTTGAAATATGTCATTTTTTTATGCAAGAACTCAGTTTTTTTAAAAAAAATTAATGTTATTTTCTCACAAAAATTGCAATAAAATACATAAATATATACACAGAGATTAAATTATAGTCTAGACAGGAGAAAAAACTAAATGAAACATTTTCGGAAAATTTCAATTCAATATCTTAAAAAGAAATTTTGTAGTAAACTTTACCGTGAAGCAATAAATTGAAAAACATAGTTTCTCAGAAAATGCATTTAAAGATTTTAATACAGTATAAAAAATATTCTACTAATTGTACATATTTTAAACTCAGCATATTTATAGGTCAAGATATTTTTTGATTCATGCTTAACTAATTTGGACTTTTTTTTTTAACCTTTTGATGTTTTCTGGAAAGTTTTACAGACTATAACAATTTTCGTTTTTAGTGAAATTTCGATGAAAAATTGCACAGTTACACAAAATTCTAATAAATGTATTCAAATAATATTTATACAGAACGTGTATAACATCTTTATATACGTTAGAAATTAAAAGATTTGTAATACTTTTGAAAGTTTTTTAAATATGCCAAATTTTATGCAAAAACGTGATTTTTTAAAAAAAATGACTTTTTTTTCATAAAAATGCAATAAACTACATAAATATAAACACAGAGATTAGATTTTTATTCATAACACAGATAGAACTAGATAAAACATGTTTTGAAAATTTCAATTCAAAAACTTAAAAATATTTTATGTAGGCATATACTTCCGGTTTTGTAAACTCTATTTCCGGTTTACTAATTATGATATAACTTTGCTTCTAGATATCGTAGAAACACAAATACAGTGTTTTTGGAATCTTAAATGTATGGGCTATAAAATAAAAACATAAAAGAACTTTCGGAACTTTTCACCAAAACGGCGAATTTTGGGTAGTCACAAATCTTAAGAATAATTTTTTACATTTTAGTTCGATCAAAAAACCATAAAAGCGTGTTTTTTAATTTTTTTTAAAATTATCATTTTTTTAAAACATTTTTTCCCCTCCTCTGGTAATTTATTCTCGCACTTAATCCTTCTTTTTGTAAATACCCTTTTAAATAATAACAATAATAAAAAGTACTCCCACCCTTCAATAAAGAACATGTATTTTATAAAGAAGTCGACTCAAAAAGGCGCTTTCTTTTTCTTCTCTACGGGAGACGGAAAAAGAAAACCTATTTAACAGCTGCCTTGAAAGGAATGCGAGAGGGTTCTTCCCCCTCTATAAAAGGGAAATCTTTCGGTATTCTTTCTAGAATTGCACCCTTTTGGAAGAAAGGGGAGGCACATTTCGAAAGACCTTAAAAGAGCACTACGCCAGAAAAGCAGAACAATCCCATTAGGAGTGAAAAGAGAGAGAGCTCCTTTTCTCATTTCTAAAGCTAATTATTGGTCTAATTTATGAATTCAAGACACGTTTATCCCTAGAAGAAAAGTAATGTACATGTTCTTTCATGATGGAGTGGATAAAACGCAAAAACTTGATGCAAAGGGTGATCGCTATTAAATGTCTTTTTCATAAAATGTATATATATTTAATAAGATCATCAAAATTAACCCCTTTGACTGGTTTCCCCGTACACCGTACAGCTACTGACTACAACCAATTTGATTATACAGCATACGGACACAGATATTTCCCTCTTCCTACCTTAGATTTGCACATATTTTTTATTCTTTTAGCAACGTTTCTCAAACTCTGGGGTGCACCTCCCTTGAGGGCGTGATTGTCCTATCAGGGGGTTCGATCATATCCAAAAGTCTAAAATAGTAGGTTTAAAAAATTATAAATTTACTGAAACTGATCAAAACAAAATACATTCTGAGATAATAAAAAATACATATTTATAATGATGTAACATTCTTATAAATGTATCTGTACTGCACAATGTATTTGATCTTTAATTCTCTCTCTCCTCAATACTAAATTAAGAACAAGTTTAATAATTATTAGTGACCCCATGAGCTTGTCATATACACAATTATATGCAAAATTTAATACTTACCTTAATAATTTGTCCAGTTTATCATTAAAGTAGTGTTGTAACTTTAGCGTCAAAGTACATTATTATTGCATTCAATACACTATTATTGTATGGAAGAGGGTGCCTTACAATTATGATTGAAAATTGGGTCCCAAAGATTGAAAGTTCGAGAAGCCACTGTTTTTTAGTGAGATTACTAGTGCTAGTGGTTTTAAGAGATGATGTTTATCCATGGTACTTAAATACTTTTGGCGACTCTTGTCAAAACTTGAAAAGCTTTTTTTCTCATGTTTTAAAGCATTCAATTGAACTGAAATTTCATATACACGATTGTTTTGGATGACAATACGATACTTTAATGATAATTAACACAAATTAATTGCCACTTAATGTTGCAATTCTGTCATATGTATATACATATTTATATCAATTGCAGCTATTTAATAAAAAGTAGCTAAAATAAAATTTTTCTTTGTTGATCTAAGTAGGAATTAACTTAAAATTTTTTTTATATTACTTGTGTGTGTGTTTAGGTAGCATTTGAAAACTTTCCTTTCCACTCAAATGTTTCATGTTTATCGCTTTTATGAAATTTACTTTCGCTATCATGATTAATATTCAGTATTTCATTAGGTTCTTCCCTTGTATGATCAGTTTCAACTTCATCTAATGGAGATTGAACAGATGCTCATTTTTTTCTTTATATTCTGTTTATTTACATTCATAAACCATAATGAGTCGTACAACGCAGCAATCAAAACCACTAAGTCGTTCACAGGGGAAGAATGTAGCCTGTTCATTGAAAATATTTTGGAACTCAATCACCGCAAGTAACTTAAGGTTGTAAAAAAAAGCGTTTGCCACTCCCACAAAAACAAATATGATAAATACACCTTAGTTCCCATGAAGACTGTCGTACAGGAGGATACTGATATGGTCATTGGTAACAAATAGTATTCTCAGAATTAAAGTTTTCTTGAGGCTGGGGTGACTGTGTGACCTGCTCGACCGCTCCCGGGTCAAATATTGATAAATGATATAGCATTAGATGTTTAGGTTAATTTTACATGAAATCTCTTTCTAGCCGCTTTCCTTACAAATTGTTTTGAAAAAAATTGCAAAAAATCATAACATTTTAAAATTTTTTTATTTAATACAAGGGAACGAGGCAGAACAAAATTTGTAGGTTTCAAGTTGAATTTTTAATTTTTTACAGGTGTAATTTAGTTTTAATATTAGTTTACTATCCCGAGTTGCCTCGGGCAAATGGAAAAAAAAGTTAAATATTAGTAAAGAGTTTTTTTTCCATTTATAGAAGTTAAAGTTGGCATTACTTTCCAAGATGGTGACCGATTTAACAGCTGTAGACAAAATAAATAAGAAAAGTTTTGCTTCACACAAAAAAGATAGATATATGCTATCCCGGGAGCCAGAATAGTTTGCAGATGGCAGAATTTTTCCTACTTACTTGCCAATTATCGTTATATTTTGGACACTTTACACAATATCTTTATAAATTATAGCCCATGTGTTATTCTGATGTATAAGCTATATTATTGTGAAGTTTCATTACAATCCATTCAGTTGTTTTCGCATGAAAGAGTAACAAACATCCACCCATCCATACAAACTTTCGCGTTTATAATAAAGAGTGTTTTTTCCAGGTATAGAAGTTTAAGTTGGCATTACTTTCTAAGATGGCGACTGATTTAACAGCTGTCAAGTGATTTATTCTCAGTTTGGTTTGGCAACTCATCAAAACGATCATCAAGCAAGGCGTAGATTCGTCGAATGGGCCCAAAACGAGATTGCCGTTGTTCCCGATTTTCATAAGCGAATTTTTTTTAGCGATGAAGCGCACTTCTGGTTGAATGGCTACGTCAAAAAACAAAACTGCCGCATTTGGAGTGATGCTAATCCACAAGTGTATGTCGAAACACCGTTACATCCAGAAAAACTGACTGTTTGGTGCGCTTTATGGGCTGGTGGAATCCTTGGTCTGTACTTCTTCAAAAACGATGAAAGCCACAACGTTACAGTCAATGGTGATCGGTACAGAGCCATGATTACTAACTTTTTCATTCCTGAATTGAACAATAGCGATGTCCATGAGCTGTGGTTCCAACAAGACGGTGCAACATGTCACACAGCTCGTGCTACAATCGATTTATTGAATGACACGTTTGGTGACCGCCTAATTTCACGTTTTGGACCTGTGAATTGGCCTCCAAGATCTTGTGATTTAACACCGCTAGACTATTTTTTGTGGGGCTATGTAAAGTCATTGGTCTATGTGGATAAGCCACAAACACTTGACCATTTGCAAGACAACCTTTGCCGTGTTATTGCCGATATACGGCCACAAATGTTGGAAAATGTCATCGAAAATTGGATGTTCAGATTGGACTACATCCGAGCCAGCCGTGGCAGTCCTATGCCAGAAATCATATTTAAAATGTAATGCCACAAGATTATCTTTCGAATAAAAAAATTCATGTCAATCGAATAATACATCGTTGTTTTATTGCAATTTAAAGTTCTATACCTCTAAAAAAACACCCTTTATTTGTATGATAGTTTTTGAAACAAGGGATAACACAACGTGATACCTGACATTCCGTACATTGATACCTGGTCTCTCTTTTTACTGGCTTATCTGTGGAATCTTTCTTACGGGAGCACAGAGTCTCGTTGGAATTGATTTTTTTCTGTAGCAAGAATAACAACTGGAAAATGCCCTGAGGTTATCCTGAGTGTTGACGGACTAATGTTGAGTCTTTCTGATGTGGCAGAAAACTCGTTCCGATGATTTTCTACAATTATTTTTTCAGTTAGTTCCCTTCTAAATTGTTTAGCTGATCGGGCACCTCCTGTTTTACAGTACAAAATGTAGGCTACATGCAGAAGCGTCACTTCCACTATTTTCAATGTCCACCTCTACAAAATCAATCATCGCTTTCGCTGTCTTGCATCATCGTTATTATTTTACTTTTTTTCAATAAAACTATCCTTCTTTATGCATCACTAATCCACAAGCAGACTTCTACTACACAACAGGGAAAATACGTGACCAGTCCCGGCAAAAGATTCACGACACCAACAAAAATTTGCAAACTCCCAATCAAAACTGAATGTTCCCTTTCATTTCCTCTCCAGGCCGGGTAAAACCGTGATGAAACCAATCGCACTGCTAAATTCTGCTTCGCCCGAGTTTTTTCGGGATAATAACTAATTACAATATATACGAACCCGAGATAACTCGGGACAATCAGGTAAGCGGTTAAAAACTTTATGAGAACTAAACAGAGTATATTTTTGACTTCAGACAGTCTGGAATTCGGTTATCTATTAGGGATTTTCCAGTTGACTTAAAAAGTTTTTCTGAAATGGTCAAGCACAGCCGGATGATCATTGCCAAGTTTCTTTCCTCGCGTAACCTCCCTAGCAAAGAAATGAAATCTTCTTGGCGTTGCGCCAGCTCGATTTGAGGACTCTGTGGTCCACAAGATGAGAAAGAGATAAGTACATATTGCTAGAGGAGCTTCTGCATTAAAGTCATTGCTGTCACTTAGGTCAGAGGACTATTATCTGGAAAATATGGGGTGATCGCTATAACCACCTGATAAAAAAAGATTTTTTATGCTTCCAGATAAAAGTAAACTATTCAGAATGTGACTTCTAGGTTTTTTCCCTTTTGAATGTTAAAAAATAGTGCCTAAACTAAGAACACGTTTTTTTTAAAAAAAGAAAAGAATGTTTGAATAGTAACATATAAGTTCGCATGGTTACAATAAATATACTCTTTCTCAGCATAGAACATTTTTTTCTAGAACGTTCAATAAATGTTCAATTTTTTGTTTTAACCCCTTAAGGTGTCGATTTTTTTTGTCCAAAATGTTCCAAAAATTGGCACATTTTTTTATTGGATATAACTAAGCATAATACTTAACAGAATGCGAAAATGGAAGAATTTTATTTTAATTTTCAATTTTAAAATGTTCGTACTATTTTTTATTTTATAATCGTGGAACATAAAAAACCTAAATGTTTACTTTGTATAAGTACACTCTGCATGTTATAAAGAATGTTTCATATACCTTAAAAGAACCTCTCTTACACTTACAAAAAAAATCATATTCGTATATTTTTTTCAAAAGGCTGAAGATTTTGAGTGTGGGTACATATGTATATGCACGTGCAATTTGAAGCATGGTGTAATACTAAATCTTATATTGCAATGAGGCAGAGATAATATCGAATTTTTTAGATAATTTTTTCATTTTCAATTCTTTCCAGGCACCAAATAGCATACTGTCTTGCCAATCTCCGTTCTTTATCGAATATTTTCAAGAACTTAGATTCCTGCCTTCAATGAAAATTTTCCGCCTTTACCACAAGAAAATCCCGGACGAGAAATATTTCAGTATCATGAACAAACTGCATCTCTTAAAAACATCATTAGCACTAATAATTTAACTACAAAAATTAAAAATATGCGCAAATCAAAGATCGAATGAAGAAAATATCAATGCCCGCGTACAGTGTACGGGTAAACCGGTCATGACCAGCTTTCCGTAACCCGTACGTGCAAACTAGTTAATGAGTTAAACATTTTGCAATTTTTAAAATAAGTCTAAAATTTAAAGATCTAGTTATATATGTGACGAATCTGTACGTAACCTTTCCACTAATCTTCTTAGGCGTCTTTCTGAGGAATATAAATTCGCGTTTATTTCCAATCAACTCCAAAAAGAGGTATGGGATATTTAAATTAGATAAGGTATTTAAGTCGAGAGTTGCGAGATAGCAAGAGAGATGATGATAGGCTATTGAGCCAGTAACTTTAAACGCATTACTAGAAGATTCAAGGGGATAAGATTCGTGAAGACGTCGTGCAGCTAGACGTACCAGAAAGCTGAGATAAGCCAGCGGTAAATATAATTCACGTACACTTAAAGTAAGCGTCAGTTTGAGTGACTTAGTTAAAGTTAATGAAAGTTCAGAATTCGAATACGTGTGTTTCTCGGATCTCCTATTTCGGTAAACCTTACTTGAGTTTGAGCTAGATTATTAATTAATTGTATTCTTAGTAATTTAATTTAATATAAAGGAAAATCCCTTTAAGCGATGTAACATTATTGTATTATATGTTATCAGAGATTTTTGAGGAAAATTATAATAATAAAATAAATATTATTATTCAAAATGGCTCTTAGTGGTTCTTTGCCTCAAATTAATCTTGGTGTTCAAGGTGTGACCCAAGGGGGTCATCACATATATAAAATATGTTATATCGCTCAAACTTTTCAATAATTACTTTTATCCTTTAAACTCCATTAAAAGAGAAAAATTTCAACATATTTAACCAGTTAACTGTAGCGCTCCAGTTTGAGAGTGTGCAATTGTGCGTGTCACGAAAATCAAGCGATGACTAGCATTCTCGTCAATCACAGAGTAAGCTCCGCCGTTAAAATATTGGATAAAAAATGGATTTATTTTATAAAATTACCAATTTTCTGTTACTACTACTTATTATATTATGAGGGTGGGACTATGTACGGGGCTATAAAGTAATTCAGTTTGGTAGCGGGTTCAAGAGACCGATGACCCTTCCGACCTTAAGTTTTTACGGATATTTATGAATTTTAGAGACCATCAAAACTTTTGGACAAAAACTTTAGCACACAGATTTACTTCCTCCTTCAATGACAAGGTATTTTCTACTAACACTAAGGAAGTTCTGGAGAGGTGCTATAGGGTTGATCATAGTCTTCTTATCACAAACCATTCTTCCTTTTCCCACCTCAATAAAAAAACTGTTCTTTATAGTTAACACGGCATTGGGCTCCAATGTCAGCATATGGTTCTAACATCAAACAATTGGCATTTACACCTCTCGATAGCTAGGTAACTTCAGGCCAACAGCTATCAGCTCAGCTCCTGGTCGGCATCGCGCATTTGTCTCATGGCTGATCATACCTGAAGGAACCCTATTTCAATTAACTTTCCGACTTTTGCTCTTGCTCTTTTTAGGCTAACATTTAAAAAACATTATTATCGCACATAAATAAATTCGTTATTCGAACTTATAGCGAACTTCAGCCAGTGCATTACGGCGACGCATGAATCATCTTAAAATGTTCCTACTTTTTATTTGTTTGTTTTACTCCAGACTGGCCTGAAAATATTCTAAACATCTTGAAATTTGAGAATGTATTTTGTTTTTCTCAAAAACTACAATTTAAATAGCTAATGGTCACTACTTTTTTACGCATTACGAGTATACTCGTTAATCACAGTTAACTGGTTAAATAATAAATAATTAACTTCTATTTTTAAACAATTGTAAATTGTTACATTTTAATAATATTGACACCCTACGCGAGTGAAAAGTATTGTGAAACAATAAAAATTCCATTTTTAAGCATTGTATATTTCAACATCGCTAGCGTTATATAATCTATGATAATCCCTTTCTAGCACATTATAATATTAAAATACGTAGACAAACGCTGTGCTTGTCTTCTCATTCGTTGATGTTCCCTCCAAAAACGTTTTTCATGTTAACAGCTTCACATTTTTCCTTAAAGCAATTACGAAGAAAGGAGGGGTAATTTTAGAGAAGCATGTTGTTTTCCAATTTCTCGTTCGAAATCTCGCTTCTCGGTATAAAAAAAGAATGAAGAAATTCTGGAAGTTTTAGTTTAGGATAAGCCCTTGAAACATTTTGTAAAGTAATCAAAGCTCTTCCACGTACTTAAGAAAAAAAACAAGATTTAAGGACTCTTCTTTAAGTACTTGATGAGCTGCAAGCCAATAAAATAATGACTTTCAAATTTTCCCCTTAAGAACATTGATGTCAAAGTGCCTTGTTCGTGCTAATTTTTTATAAACCATGTAATATTATAAAAAGCAGGGCTTCAAATCGAAATTTTTTTCATTCTGGTTTTCGTTCCGGTTCAACTAAAAAATATCGGTTAATTTCCGATTTTCGTACTGCCCAAAATAACGAGTTTTGGTTTAGTTCCGAATGAATAATTGTATGTTATGTATATTCATATCTTAAGTCATCTACTAGTTAATTCAACTGAATTAAGTTTGCGTTCTACAAGTAGTTTCATGAAAAACTGAAAAAGAAAAGTGCAAATGATCATCAATACAGGAAATCGAAAAGAAATGTACTTGTAATGATTATAATTTTACCGTTGACGTTAAGTTAGAAAATATTGATAAGTTGTGGTTACAGTAACAAAATGACTGAAGATATATCGATGTGAAATAGGCCGACACTTTTTTCACTTCAGTTCCGATTTTCGTTTAGACAAAAATAACGGTTTTTGGTTCATTTCCGGTTGGAAGACCTGTTAAAACGTCTGTACGTCCAAATTGTTATATTTAAGTTTTTTTCTGGATAAAATCCTAGGGTTGATTGTGCCAAAGTTTATGCTATGTCAGTGGCTCATTCATGAGAGAGAATTATGAATTATATATAATCTTACAAAATAACTGACTATAAAAAAGTTGAATGACTACGTATAAACTAACTATAAATAAGCATATAATTCAGTAGGGTGACTATAAATAAGCCTTTAATTAAAGTGACTGGCAATATATAAGTATATAAATAAGTGAACTGACAACACATAAACCTATAAGTTTTGACTGACTCTAAATAAGTCTATAAATAAGTTGACTGTTTATTAAATTAAGTATGAAAATAAAATAAAAATGGGGAGAAAGCGTATTTTTGACGGTAAAAAGGAAAAATTCCGTCAAACTATGTGTGCGCGCTACATTATTTTCCTGCTAATGTACGCGTATTAGTTTCTTTAATTTAGTTTTTTATGTTTTAGAAATGATGCATTAATTAAACTAGCGTCCAGAACTTTGACTCCACAAAAATATTAGTAAGAAAAAGAGAAAACACAGCAGAGTCCTTTACAGTTTCGTCGTCTCATATGGTCAGATTGATCTGATTTTGATTTTATACTGCACATTTTGTAGCGTCTATGAGGTAGCACGCTGGTTTAAGCATTAATATCACATCGCTTAAATCAGACAGAGTTGGCAGAGATGTCTCATACACTTGCTGTTTCAAATATCCTCACGAAAAAAATTTAAATGGGATAAGGTCTAGACTGAAACATTATACCGTATCCTTTTATGCTAAAATGTTTCCATCGGATATGTCTTTACCCCTGGTGTAGCTAGTTCTCAGTGGACCCTGTATCAAAATTCCTCCAGGGCCCTTTTTTAGATAAGAAAACCCTGTTAGTGGGACTTAAGTTACACATGTTGGGGCCCCTGTGGCTTGGGGGCCCCTTAACATTGGTACGGCTGATACGGCGAAAGCTACGCCCCTGCTCTTTACTTTCATTTTTAGTACTTCATTACGAAGGGTATATGCTAACACATTAGTTCTTAAACTGTAGTTCGTAAGCCGCCCCAAAATCTTTCTAGGGGGTTCACGAAGGTATCTTATTTAATGTTAAGATTTTCCTCTTTTACAGACTCTGGAAGGCCTCGTGGAAAAAAAATGAAAGATGTGCCCTCCCAGACAAGATCACTAAATTGTCCCTATGAAAAATTCTACTAGAACATGTATTTCCATCAACAATATTAAATTAAGGATTATGTTTAAAATCTTGGGGGCTCACGATATCTGGCTAATAAAGGGTGTTTTTTTTTAGAGGTATAGAAATTTAAATTGCAATAAAACAACGATGTATTATTCGATTGACATGAATTTTTTTTATTCGTAAGATAATCTTGTGGCATTACTATTTAAATATGATTTCTGGCATAGGACTGCCACGGCTGGCTCGGATGTAGTCCAATCTGGACGTCCAATTTTCGATGACTTTTTCCAACATTTGTGGCCGTATATCGGCAATAACATGGTGAATATTGTCTTGCAAATGGTCAAGCGTTTGTGGCTTATCCGCATAGACCAATGACTTTATATAGCCCCACATAAAATAGTCTAACGGTGTTAAATCACAAGATCTTGCAGGCCAATTTACAGGTCTAAAACGTGAAATTAGGCGGTCACCAAACGTGTCTTTCAATAAATCGATTGTGGCACGAGCTGTGTGACATGTTGCGCCGTCTTGTTGGAACCACAGCTCCTGGACATCATGATTGTTCAATTCAAGAATGAAAAAGTTAGTAATCATGGCTCTATACCGATCACCATTGACTGCAACGTTGTGGCCTTTATCGTTTTTGAAGAAGTACGGACCAACGATTCCACCTGCCCATAAAGCGCACTACGCAGTCAGTTTTTCTGGATGTAACGGTGTTTCGACATACACTTGTGGATTAGCTTCACTCCAAATGCGGCAGTTTTGTTTGTTGACGTAGCCATTCAACCAGAAGTGCGCTTCATCGCTAAACAAAATTAGCTTATGAAAATCGACCATTATTTTCGAAATAAAATTGCACAATTTGAAAGCGTTGTTCAGGCGTGAGTCTATTCATGATGAATTGCCAAACCAAACTGAGAATAAATCACTTGACAGCTGTTAAATCGGTCGCCATCTTGGAAAGTAATGCCAACTTAAACTTCTATACCTGGAAAAAAACACTCTGTACATAAAATAGGGCCACGGCGATCTAAAGTTTGAAAATCGCTGTGGTAACACATCTTCAGTTTTCTATTACCGCTCTACTGATCTGACGCATCGAGATCGGTTGGTCGCGTGACCCTTCTCCGATCAACGGTTCATAATAATTTGGATGATCTTCAACGGTAGCACCTAACTTCAGGAAAACGTCCTTGCTGCCTGATCGTGCCTTGACCCACATTCACCATCATTTAAAATCACCTCTCAGTATGCCTTATTTGAAAATTTCTCCATGATTACTAGCTTTAATGTACCTCTCCCCTCCTTGAACTATGTCTTTTATTATGATCCCTCTCGAGTAGGTATACCTGTCTTTACGTGTTTGGATAATACATGAATTTCACTGGATTTGAATATCAAATTGGACTGAGTTGGTGTGCCTTAAGAATCCAGTTTACATAATTGGCATGCAGTACAACTTTTAACTTTTTAAGCACAATCAATCAAGTAGGCTATCGTTCAAATTTAAACCATGACATATTCAAACGATAATCAAGCACAGTGGCACTGAACAACGACGTCGACTAATTTTTAGTCGAAAGTACGCACTTCTCGTTTACATGAGTTTTTTTTATACGTCACGGATTTGGGAAATTGCGATTAAACAAGCGTGCATCATGTCCTGATACCTCCTCCTCGTGTTGGTTGAGGTGGAGATCTCACTGATCGTTAAAGTTCCCGGGGAAGCCGAACACAATAAGGATTGAAAAGCCATTAAATTAGATACGAAAGGATAACAAATAGATATTCATAGCAATTCACGTTTATTAATTAAAGAATTAGAACTAAGTATGCGATAGGAATGCAAGACAAAATAAGTAATCAGACATGACGGGTATTTATTCGAAATTAAATGCAACCTCTGCAACTCACTAAAGAAAGGTCTTCCAATATCTTCTAACAGCTAAGTGATAATAATTCCACTGTGGCCATATTGTCCTCAAATAACAGCTATGTCGCCCATCCGGTATGGTAGTTAGGACGCTGACTGTTGTGCCGCTAGGCCTGGGTTCAAATCCCGGAGAAGATATGGATGTTTGTAAATGTACAGTGCCTTCGAGGCATGAGGGGTACTCTAAATAGCCGTCGAGCCGCAAGTCCTCTCGTGAGGTTGGGGGAAGGGGAAGAGAGGTGGGATGCCCCTGACCATCTCCCAGGGTGTTTCCCTTAAAATTGGGGTTATATCGAGCTAAATCGTTCCCTCACATGTAGGGTGCTCAAAGTTACGGCTAACGACAGGCATCACTTAGTCCTTTGCCATGGTGAATTTCGTGGGCCTTGATCTGGTTTTTCCTGATCAGGTGGCATTAGAAACAACGACAACACAACAAATATTCTCTATCTCCCTGACTATTTGTATGTTATTAAGTAATGACGTTTATTTGCGGATTCGAATTGTTCCAGCTCAAAGTGTCAATGCTCCCAACTCGAGTTAAGTAAGGATAGACCTCGCGGATAACCCATTGTTATAGGCTTACATATTGTGTTTTCATCATTATTGAGAAAGCAATGCATCTATTCTTACTAAATCAAGGACGCTCTAAGGCTATGAATTGAATATTTTCTGTATATCTTTTCGTTTCCGAGAAATGAACACTAACCCAGCCGTTCGCTGTTTCATGTTGTATTGTTTCTGGACAGCTTTCATCCATATATGACACAAACATTTGCAGTAGAAATTCAGCTAGGAATCTACCATTCAGCCTATAATCCCGATTTTGTTCCCAGTGATTTCTATCAATAAGAAATTCCTTTCTAGTCTACATTTTTCCTACGAGGAAGTCCTACAAACGGCTGACATACGCTGGTTCCAGTCAAAAGTGCGAGCTTCTTTACTACTCCGGTGTGAACTTCTTTACTACTTAATTACAACACTGTTAGTTCTTACTTTAAAAAGTAATTTAAATATTATTGTTCCAGTATATTTTTCCAGGTAAATATGTTTTGATATGCTTACGGCAAGTTCCAAACTTATTTCTTGATGCCAGTCGTAAGATAACTAATGAGCAATGCATGATTTAGGGATAAACCATTATAACTATATTTTTAATTAATTTATAAAGGGTGTTTTTATAGAGGTATAGAACTTTAAATTGCTATAAAACAACGATGTATTATTCGATTGAAATGAATTTTTTTTATTCGAAAGATAATCTTGTGGCATTACATTTTAAATATCATTTCTGGCATAGGACTGCCACGGCTGGCTCGGATGTAGTCCAATCTGAACATCCAATTTTCGATGACATTTTCCAACATTTGTGGCCGTATATCGGCAATAACACGGCGAATGTTGTCTTGCAAATGGTCAAGTGTTTGTGGCTTATCCACATAGACCAATGACTTTACATAGCCCCACAAAAAATAGTCTAGCGGTGTTAAACACAAGATCTTGGAGGCCAATTCACAGGTCCAAAACGTGAAATTAGGCGGTCACCAAACTTGTGACCGCCTATAAATCAATAAATCGATTTCAATAAATCGATTGTAGCACGAGCTGTATGACATGTTGCACCGTCTTGTTGGAACCACAGCTCCTGAACATCATGATTGTTCAATTCAGGAATGAAAAAGTTAGTAATCATGGCTCTATACCGATCACCATTGACTGTAACGTTGTGGCCTTCATCGTTTTTGAAGAAGTATTCCACCAGCTCATAAAGCGCACCAAACAGTCAGTTTTTCTGGATGTAACGTTGTTTTGACATACACTTGTGGATTAGCTTCACTCCAAATGCGGCAGTTTTGTTTGTTGACGTAGACATTCAACCAGAAGGGCGCTTCATCGCTAAACAAAATTCGCTTATGAAAATCGGGAACAACGGCAATCTCGTTTTGGGCCCATTCGACGAATCTTGTTCAGGCGTGAGTCTATTCATGATGAATTACCAAACCAAACTGAGAATAAATCATTTGACAGCTGTTAAATCGGTCGCCATCTTGGAAAGTAATGCCAACTTAAACTTCTATACCTGGAAAAAAACACTCTTTACAATATCCGTGCTCATGTGAAGCAAGGTGCTTACACAAGCTGGGTTAAAGAGTATATAGTTGTTTTTTTAAAAGAATTTGTAAAAGCTTAGTTTGATAGATATTATAAAAGTAAACCTCAACTTTTTTTTTGAGTAAACACCAACGGAACTTAACAGAATTAGGTTGGAAATACGACTTAATTCACAAACTTCGACATTAACTTACTTGCACAGTCAACGTACTCCAGATTAAATCTACATTCGTGATACTTTCTCTACAGGAAAAAGTAATTCTCAATGTCAACTTCAACTGTGCAAATGGATCTCTTTTCTGAAATGTATCTAAGTACATTACGCTGTATAACGAGAAAGTCTCTAGTTAAGGTTTTTTTCCATATTTACATAAACAATTTTGTCAAACTCTAACATAGGCTCACTAGTAGAAAATAATTGATTATGTGATTGGATGAAACTTAACATAACAAAACGACCCAAAAAACTATGAATAATTCAAAAACTGTGGGAGAATTTAAGGTGCCTATCTCTTAAAAATTAAACCATTAGGAAAATAGTGAAGAAACAGCTGCAAAGAAAAAGATCTTAGTGTGAACAAAGAAATATTTGAGCTTATGTGAAATGTTTCGAGGAAAAGTTATAGTTACAATCATATTGAAATAATATTACTTAAAATTTTAAATAGTGTATTACCATCAATTTTTTGGATTTTATTCAAACTTCTTCATCGGATTGAATTCCCCCACCTCAAGTTCTAACAGGATAGTACAAATAAAACAATAATATAAAAAACTAGAAAATATTGCAAAATATTTCAGCATTTTGATATATTTCTTTTAAGAAGATTACTATACTTACATAGGTTTTTCTATAAGGGATGAGAACTTTTGTGACATCCAATATATTTGAAATGTAGATTTTATATACTTCAAACAATTTATCAAGAAAAAGTTATGTTGAATGAAGACCAACTGCCTTGTTTACAAAAATATATCATACATTTGACACGTATAAGCCCTTTAAACTATCGTGATGTGACGAGAAACTATTTTCAAATCATTTGAAATATTTAATAAACTCAAGAGGAAATAGATATTGCAATCGTCAAAGAAATTATATTTTACTAACTTGTACATCCTTTCTACGGTTGAATTGAAAAATTAAACAATACAAATTGATGGATAAAAACGTTTTTAATGAGAATTTCACGTGAATTGCAAATTAAACAACAAAACACACACACACAATTAATATAAAAAAAATTTAAGTCAATTCCTACTTAGGTCAAAGAAAAATTTTATTTTGGCTACTTTTCATTAAATAGTTACAACTGATATAAATATGTATATACATATGACAATATCGCAACATTAAGTGGTAATTAATTTTTTATAAATTATGATTAAAGTATCGTATTGTCATCCAAAACAAAATCGTGTTTATAAAATTTCAGTTCAACTGAATGCTTTAAAACGCGAGAAAAGAGCCATTTCAAGTTTTGACACAAGTCGCCAAAAATGATGCCAACGTGGCTGTATTTGTAATTCTTTGAATAATTAGTTTTAATCAATTAATTTTTATTAATTATAATTAAATTATTGTATTGCCATCCAAAATAATCATGTACATGAAATTTCAGCTCAATTGAACGCTTTGAAATGTATTTTATTAACGATTGGAAATTCGTTCAAGATAAATAAATAAATATATAGAGAGTATATGAGTTAACAGTAGGAGTTGAAAAAGGCTTTTTGCGTACGTTAGCTAAAGAAAAAAACCTATTTGTTAAATTTTAACTCAGTAGATCTAATAGCTGATAAAAATAATTTGTTTTATTTATAACGCTCCGTAACTCTCTAGTGGGCGACTTTTGAAAACACCTACCAAGCTGATCTCCGCTCAGCAAAAGTAACACATTGTTACACATTTTGTATAATGAACGCTTGAAATAGTGTACATAATTTATATTTGAATGTGTAATACCTTAATATCACTTTCTGTTGTACTTATTTTATGTTAAAATTTAAAGATTCGCAATCAACGCCTTCTTTACATTATAATGGTGGTTCAAAGGATACATAGTGAAATGTTGGCGATAGAACCAAGTTGGCATCATTTTTGGTGACCCTGTTGGCAACTTGGCAATTGATTGAACGGTGCAGAAGTTGATATGCTGTAGAGACACCTGGTGGGAAGCTGCAACAAAGAGGACTGCACAAAAACCTTCTCCACAAAAAAATATATATACATTCCAATTTTCACAGTGATCGGTTGAACGGTGTTGGAATGAAGCGAGGTCATATTATACAAACATCCATTTATATTTATATATAGATATACGACCTAGCTGAGATGTTAAATACGTATTTTAATTAATGTTTTAGCAGGTATAAAAACATTGAAAATAGGGTCACATTTATGTAGAATGAACAATAATGATTTTTAGTTCTTAGACATTAACGTATTTCTTTTTTTTTTTTTTTTTTTTTTTTGTTATCATTTTGGCATACTTAAAGGGCACAACGTGGCAATCAGTTTTGATTTTGCTCTGAATCGGTAATTTAATAAAATGCATGGTAAAATAAATTAGTGGAATGCCCAGTCACGCTCATGCTTTGTTCTCATCCATAACCATCCATTAGCCTTTTAACGGGCCATTTATTCTTCTAGTAAAGGTATACTAAAATATTTTTGGAATTCAGATTGATTTTCAGAAAAGAAACTCCCTTAGCATATTAGATAAAATGAATTTGATTTTTAACACATTTTTTTAGGTGTTAAATATACTTACCAGCCTCCACACATTAGGAAATCTTAAGAAAAGTATGAAATTTAATACTTTTTCTTTCTTTTTTCAATTCCTACACACAATGAGTTCACTCTCTCCCTATATATACATATATATCTTGTTCAAAATTACAATCAATAATAAATTACTTTCTATTCATCCATTCAAGTTCAAATAAATTTTTATAAACTTGTAGTGGATGACACTTGGTTTTAATACAATTTTTCAAATATTAATTCATTAACTAAATTTAAATTTTAAATTTATTCTGCGTTATATCTGTCGTAGTTACGGCTAGTAGCAACAGATGGCGCCAGTACGTTTTCCTAATGAAGTACAAATAGATGTCACTAATTTGCTTTATATTTATAAATATATTTTTTAAATACTGCAAACCGTAAAAAGAATATTGTATATTACAAATTTTATTCATACATGACAAATTACAACATTATTTTCTAAGAAGGTTTGAAAAACACGGAGATACGCATAACGTGACATCGCAAGTTGTGCACATATGTCGTGTTCTCTTCTGATGTGCCTTAGTAGAACACAAACAACAGCGCCAGTATATTTTCTTAAAATTGGAATACGGTTACCAAATTTATTCAATCGCACTTCGTTTAAGGCTGTCTTCGGTTAATGTTAAAGAATAGGACCAGAATTTGGAAATTCTTTTCAGATATAAAAGAGATGAAACATTAATATGATATTCTGGCTTCACTGTCATTTAGAGAGCAGAATTTTTTTTATCATACTTCCCGCTTTTAACCGAGTTTATTCATTTTTTTCTGGTATAAAATGTGTTTCGTGTTTTTTCTCCTATGCCGTAATGTTAAATGGGCTATGCCTTCACGTATTAAAACAAAAAAGAAAGTATGCATGGAATATTTTGGCATTTTTAAAACCACTATATTGTTAACAAAGGTATGAGTTATAATATTGCAAATTTCCATAGAAATTGAGGCATTTTTTCTGTCTGAAAATGGGCTTCGCGTTTAGTTCAAGATCTCTCTCTCTCTTACTTTTACCGAAGACAGCCTTAACATTTTTTTTTATAACTTAGAAAACTTTTCTGTCATCCTTTTCGTTTCCGTCTTGAAAATTCTGAAATATATTGGCGTGTTAATTGTAGTTGATCTTGAAAGCCCATATCTCTTTTACATTATTTCCACCAAATAAAGTTGCCGTGTAGGGCAGCGATGCACGTTAAATCTGTTGAGAGCTGAAACACCTCCCGTTGGTGTGGTGTGGTAGTTAGGAGAGGGGGTGCCAGCTCAGGTGTCATCCACGTCACTTGACCATGGTTCAAAATTACGTGGTCCGTCGCCAAAAGCCCTCGTGTAGCTGAACAGTGCGACGTTAATATTCAATCAATCAATCAATCAACCAAATAAAGTTATTGACAATTGTCAGATTTAACGAGATAGTAAGATTCGTGTCACCATTTTCGGAAGCATCGTCCAATTGCAAAATGTTCTAGAAATTAATCTTAGTGATTATAATCTCATTATATATGTCAGCAACAATTGAACAATAGGTAAACAGTAATAAGCAGGTGCAATAGCAGGATATTGACCTCAATTGTAATTTTCTTTAAATTTCTTGAAGCTATTAATAGATGGCAGCACACAAAAGTTTTAAAACAGTATACCATGGACATTCAAAAATTAATGCAACTGTTGGTAAGTATACTTAACAAGGCCTTAAAGGTTAAAATAAAATGAAAGAGCAAATACAAGCAAATTTAAAGTTTATCTAATTTTAATAACATAAAATCTTTACCTGTCAACGAGAGAGAGAGAGAGAGGCGTTATAAACTCTTCATCAACATCATTTTCAACTGTGAAAATAAAACGATTAATTTTGTACTCTTCCAAAGCACTTAAGGTGAAGGGGATCAAATTCATGAAAACAAAGCGTCCATTTTAAGAATTATTGCCTTTCAATTCTTCTGGAGCGATATTCTTCGAAATGTTTTCATTCTTTATCTATCCTAAGGGACATATTTGTGGTTTCACTATCTATCGGCTGAAGTGGAAAGAGGGAAATAGCTCTCCTGGCAATCATTAAGACATCATGGTCATTTGGAGTTTTAACAGCAGAACCGATATAAACATTATAAAGGAAAACGAGAAGATCAATAAAGCATCATTCAAGGAGAAATTGACTCTATTATACTCGTATAGAGCGGTGTTTGTAGGAGAGTAAGCTATTAAATCTAGAATTAACCCCATGGCCTTTGTAATCGTGTTGATGAAAAACCAAGTAATGCCATGAATGAAAAAAAAGTAATACGAAACTTAATTTTTTTAAAGAACTGGCAATTGTCAGGGCATATTTTTAGGTTGGACTATTTCCAGCGAAACAGTTCTTTGAAATACAATACAGTAGAAAAATTCGTAAAATGTATCCCAAAAGGCCTTCATATCTTCTACAGCTCTCAGACACAACTATCAGTGTCTAAAATTACAAATACGTAATGTTTAAGCTGATTCACAAGCAATCTCTTGGTGGTAATGAATTCTTCAACAGCTGAAGTAACAGTGACTCAACTTGAAACAGGTGGCTCCTATTTATAACCTACATGTTCTCGAAAGATCTGCTTATGCCATAGATCATGATATTAATAATTTTAACCAGAAATTTCAAGAAACCACCATATAGCCGCCAAGTCACCAACATGGTCACCAAAAATGATGCCAACTTAGCTCTATTGCCATCATTTCGCCAAGTTTCCATTGAATCACCAGTATAACGTAAGGAACGATGTTGCTTGAGCATATTACAATTTTAGCATAAAATTAGTATAACAAAGTAATATTAACGTATTACACATCCAGATATAAATTATATACACTAATTTAAGCATTCCTTACACAAAATTCGTAACAATACATTGATTGAAATAATCCTGTATGAAATAGTAGGCCATTCTAAAACTAAAGTGTTAGTGTTAAGCCAGTTAAATTCACGGAAAATTTCAAATAAATAAAATGTAACCTGTTGATCGTTTTTGTCATTTTAGTCTCAGCTGATAAATGGAATTGATACATATTAACTATCCATATGTCATAAAGTAATTTTAAAGATATATTATAGTACTCTCTCTCTCTCTAAAGCTTCAAAAAGATAAACTACCGAAAATGTGTTGAAAAAAATATCAAAATATAACTGAAATCAGCGAGTGCATTCGGCAAATGATACAATACAGGTTAAGAAGATTGGAATATTGAAAGATAATTAACAAATAGGATTTAATAACGAAATTGAAGTGTAACAAGTTCTCTTATACTGTGATATTAATCCATTATTATGGTTATCAATCTATTATTATGTTAATCCGTTATGGTTATTAATGTTATTTAGTATGGATAAATTTAAGGATAATGCATCTCCAAAGTATGTTGTCTCAGTAAGAACTAATAAAACCTAATTTTGTAGAATTCTCAAATTGTTTTAAATTCATCAATGTTATATTTTTAGATTAACAGAAGAGGATTGTATATATAATTCAGAGCAACAGTGATGGTGAGATGAAACAAAATTCAATTATGTGCCTGAATATAACGGAACAAGAATATATATACAGGACAGTGTTTCTCAAAATCTGGGGCGCTCCCTCCTTGGGGGGGCGTGAAAATTCTACAAAGGGGGCGAGTGTATTGAAAAGTCGAGAACAAAAGATTATTTAAAAAAATTATTAATTTACTGAGAGTAAACAAACAAAATACATTCTGACATAATAAAATACACATTTACACACTGTTGTATTACACTTATAAATATATCAGAGCTACACAATGTATTTTATAATTAATTAAACAATTCTAAGTTAAAAACAAGTTTATTAATTACCAGTGACCCCATGGGTTTGTCATATATATAATTTATAACAAAAACTAACACTTATCTTCATAACTTTTATGCGGTTTATAATTAAGCCTTGATTTCCGATTATAAGTCTCGTGATTTGCTTCCCCATGCCAACCGTTTTCCACGTAGGCACGAACGAGTATGCGATGTATTGGGAGAGGGGGAGGAATAAAGGAGAAAAAATAATCTGGAATAAGTAATTTCTTCGCAAACATTGTCAAGGTCCTTTTATTGCGTTCCAAAGTCTCGGAATAATTTTACGGATAGCAGTGCACAGAAAAAATTGCACTTCGGTAAAACGTACATATACGTCTGGAGAAATAAAGGCTTTGGCTTAGAGAAATGTTTATATACACGGGGGCTTAAGATGTTAAAGTCGTATCGTAGTTTTAGCGTCAAAATAAAGTAAAGAGTGTTTTTTTTCCAGGTATAGAAGTTTAAGTTGGCATTACTTTCCAAGATGGCGACCGATTTAACAGCTGTCAAGTGATTCATTCTCAGTTTGGTTTGGCAATTCATCAAAACGATCATCAAGCAAGGCGTACATTCGTCGAATGGGCCCAGAACGAGATTGCCGTTGTTCCCGATTTTCATAAGCGAATTTTGTTTAGCGATGAAGCGCACTTCTGGTTGAATGGCTACGTCAACAAACAAAACTGCCGCATTTGGAGTAAAGCTAATCCACAAGTGTGTGTCGAAACACCGTTACATCCAGAAAAACTGACTGTTTGGTGCGCTTTATGAGCTGGTGGAATACTTCTTCAAAAACGATGAAGGCCACAACGTTACAGTCAATGGTGATCGGTATAGAGCCATGATTACTAACTTTTTCATTCCTGAATTGAACAATCATGATGTCCAGGAGCTGTGGTTCCAACAAGACGGCGCAACATGTCACACAGCTCGTGCCACAATCGATTTATTGAAAGACACGTTTGGTGACCGCCTAATTTCACGTTTTGGACCTGTGAACTGGCCTGCAAGATCTTGTGATTTAACACCGCTAGACTATTTTCTGTGGGGCTATGTAAAGTCATTGGTCTATGCGGATAAGCCACAAACGCTTGACCATTTGGAAGACAACATTCGCCGTGTTATTGCCGATATACGGCCACAAATGTTGGAAAAAGTCATCGAAAATTGGACGTCCAGATTGGACTACATCCGAGCCAGCCGTGGCAGTCCTATGCCAGAAATCATACTTAAAATGTAATGCCACAAGATTATCTTTCGAATGAAAAAAAAAATTCATGTCAATCGAATAATACATCGTTGTTTTATTGTAATTTAAAGTTCTATACCTCTAAAAAAACACCCTTTATTATTGAATTCAGTATATTGTTATTGTTTGGGGGGGACGCGATGAAAACAATGATTGAAAATTGAGTCGCGAGTATTGCAACTTGGAGAAGTACTGATATAGGATGAACTTTTCAAATTATTCAATAAAAAGATTTAATAACGTATACTATTTCTTTTAAACAAACAATAGTTATATGTAAGTAGATATCTATTTTTCAATTCCTACTATTATAGCTCACACTCTCTCTATATTTATTTATTTATCTTGGTGGAATTTTCAATCGTTAATAAAATACATTTTAAAGCGCTCGTTTGAGCTGAAATATTATATACATGATTATTTTAGATGACAATACAGTAATTTAATAATAATTAATAATAATTAATTGATTAAAACTAATTACTTAAAGAATTACAAATACAGCCACTTTGACATCATTTTTGGCGACTTAGCGACCCCTTTTGGCGACTTGTGTCAAAACTTGAAGAGGTTTTTTTCTCACTTTTTAAAGCATTCAGTTGAACTGAAATTTTATATATACGATTGTTTTGTGGATGACTATACAATACTTTAATGACAATTAATAAAAATTAATTACCACTTTATGTTGTGATTATGCCATATGTATATACATATTTATATTAATTGTAACTATTTTTAATAAAAAGTAGCTAAAATAAAATTTTTCATTGTTGATCTAAGTAGGAATTCACTTTAAATTTTTTTTATATTACTTGTGTGTGTGTGTGTGTGTGTGTGTGTTTATTTCCATCTGTTTATTTTTTATTTTCATAACCGACGTAGAACATGCACCTGTACATTTCAATCTTATTTTCTCCGTTAAAAGTGCGCGTTATACGCCGGAATATAAGGTATTCAATGTATTGTAGCTTACTATGTAATATCTTCAGTTGTGTATGCACTAAATCACACTCACAGCACAGAAAGATAGCCAAGCCATGCATAAAACGTTACTCGAAACAATGCTTTATCAACTGAATTAAATTTATGAGAAAGACACTACATTACGTGTACCAAGATTAATAAATGAGCAATGGCATCTGCTGCCTCTAGGGATAGCTGAGAGAAGTTTAAGATATGATCAAGCATTAGGATATTTATGCGAAAACTATGTGCTCAATCTGTTGAAATGTAATGAAGCATCTCCCTGTGGGGTTGCAGCATGTACTGTGCAACAGTACTCGCCCTGTGTTGTGTTATGAAGAGATAAATGATTAATGATCATTGTTATGGTCAGGGGATAAAAAACGAATATACAACTATTTTCTAAAAATAAATGCTTCGAAGTATTTATTAGAATGCGCTTAAACATTTGCTAGCGTTATTATAGCGTGATAACTTTTATTTAATAAAGTTATCACGTTATACAAATCGCAAAGGGAACTTAAGTTGACTGATTACATTGGGACCCATGAGTTTGCAAAACATTTAATATTTAACGCATTTAAATTAGATATACATATATAAAAACGGACATTTGTATATATGGACTCGCTTTACTCCAACACTCTTCAGCCGATCACTATGAAAATTAGCATTTATATGCATTTTTCGTGAAGAAGGGTTTTGTGCTATCCTCTTTGTTGCAGCTACTCACCAGGTGATACTACAGTATATCAACTTCTGCACCGTTGAATCAATCGCCAAGTTGCCAACATGGTAGCTAAAAACGAATCCAACTTGGCTCTACCGCCAACATTTCGCTATGTTTCCATTGAATCGCCATTATAATGCAAGGAACGGCGTTGCTTGCGCATATTACAATTTTAACATTACATAAATACAACAAAAAGTAATAATAACGTTTTACACATCCAGATAAAAATTATTTACGCTATTTTAAGCATTCATTACGCAAAATTTGTGACAGTATGTTACTTTTGCTGAGCAGAGATCAGCTTGGAAGGTGTTTGAAAAATCGAACCAGAAGGGAGTTACGGGGGCGTTATGAACATAAAAATCCTTTTTATCAGCTATTAGACTTAAAGTTTAACAAATATGATTTTTTTCGGCTGAGATGAGCAAAAAGCATTTTTTTTGTTTAATTTTCAATTCATGTAAAATTAACTGATTAAAAAGTTCTTTATTCTTCAATCTGTATTGTATAATTTTACAATTCATCCATGCGAAGAACGGGTATACCAACTAGTATACATATAAAGTTGTTTTAGGAATATTATTACAAGAACAAATTATGCAACTGAAATTTCTTGGCAAACAATGAAAAAAAAAAAACGTACAATCACAAGAAATTACATAATTTCAAAGCATTCTCCTTTTATGGAAAATGGTTCATATTCATCGTATTTTGCCTCTATAATAGCTACTATACAGCTAAAACTTCAGTACAACGTTTGAACAAGGATTTTTGAATTATATAATTTCGATAAAGAATTATCCATATTTTGATACATCGGAGTAGAGGAATTTTAACAATAAACACCGATTATTATTTGTTAATTGTAGCTCTGAAAATACTGACATTATTTTTAAAACTTTAGTTTAGGCTCTGTGCAAATGTTCTAGCTATACATAGGCAGAATATTGTTAACCCTTTGACGTTTAGGGAAATGAGCAGTTTTCGTTTAGTTAATTCGCGTATTACGAGTAAGCAGTAGTCGAAAGTGGCAGCTGTTTTCCCCCGCCGTTCTTCCGAAAATGTCACCCTTCTACGTCGATGCCGTAGATAGCTCGCCTCATGCATTTTAAAGGTTTCTTAAAGTATTTGTAGTACACAAATAACAGTTTTTACGTACTTTAAAATAATGAATAAATGATAATTATTAAATAGTAACCAAATCATCAGTAAAACTAAATCGGCTAGGAGCGGGAGAACTTGAATCAATTTTACACCACTGTCGAACACTCGAAAAATTTTCCTCATCGCTTGTATCGTCTTCTGAGCTTGATATGCTGTGAACAAAGTCTTCATCAGACTCAAAACTTGATCAGCTTTCTGTATCGAAATCAAAATCATCATGATAATAATCTAATTTTTGCTTTTGAGCCATTTTACTTTACAAACAGTCTAAAAAACGCGCCAAAATACGCATAAAAAGAATAACGAAAAAAAAAAAAGAACCTTCATTATGAAGAAAAAATTCATGGAACCCGTACTGCCATCTGTAGACAGTAAAACTAACTAAATTTCGCGAGTAGGATTCATTTGTAACCTAATCAATGCAGAATAATGACCTTGAACGAGTCCATCTCGTCAGCGCCCTTTGGGGAAAGGTTTAACTACGCGAGTAGAGCTCGTTTATACCCATTTCGGTCGAAATCTTGCGCTCGAGCTGAATTCGTTTGCGCGCATTCAGAAGCACTACTCGATTGCGAGCTGAGCTCGTTCATGACCATCAAAGGGTTTAAAGAAGTATTTTTCAGAAAAAAATAATGCTTTAAAAATATGTCATTCTAATTCAGTTTTTTTCCAAAAAATTGAATTTAGATAACTTTTTTTATAATAATATTCTTATAATGATTTTAAATATATATATTCTTATTCAACTCACACTTAATGTCAAAAAAATAATACATTTATTTCTCACTTTTTCAGAATTACAGTTCCGAATACAGTCCGCCTTAAATGAAATTAAAACTATTCGAATGTAATTTGTTTAAATTATGGATTTAGACTTTTTTTATGAGATATAAGTTGTTTAAAATCAACAAAAATGAGGTTTTGCTCAAAAGTGTTTAAGTAAAAGAAATGTCTACCATAATTTATTTAGTATAATATTGTAAAATCCGGCGTACAACGCGCCCCTATACTTTCTAGCTACAAGTTAAAATTTTTGATATATTCGCCATATAACGTGCATCGGCTATTTTAAGAAGATACCTGAAATGAACTTGTACAATACTTTTATGTTTTGAAGCATTTTATTCGGGACAGTTTCAAGTTTTAGAAAAAAAAAGAAAGAAAAAGACAGTATATACTTGTACAGTGTCCCTTGAATGGAAAACAGAACAAAAAATGTTTATAACCCTTTAAATTCATAAGCAATCTTATTTCTGTTAAATAAACAGTAGTTCCACATATTTAGGTTAATTATTTTCTAAGCACATCTTTTTTTATATTTATTTTCATCTTTAAAGCTCTAATTTTTATTTTAGTACACCCGTAAATTTCGATCTTATTTTTGGGGTTGAAAGTGCGCGTTATACGCCGAATTTTACGTTAAATAGTTTTTAAATCAACACATATGATATAATTAAACACACAATGTATTATATCTATATTTTTATAGTTTTAATTTCATTATTTTTTATTATTTAATTTCATATATTTAATTTATTACATGGAACAACTACTGAATTTAACAATTTTACTTAATATTTAACTGCATTTAAATCCAACTAAAAAAATCAAAAAAAAAATTACCACACTAAAATCCTTATCATAATAAAAAAATGCAGAAATACTATGTGAAATTTCTTTTAACTTTCAGCTACAAAACATGATAAAGTATTTGAAAGTATTCTGCGTTTTAGCTTGAGTATTTTAGAGAAATGTAAAAACAATTTATATTGAGTCAAACATCTAGTATGGAGATACAAATTTCATTTCACTAAAATTAGGTCGCTTGGATAAGTGTCCCTTGAATGGAAAACAGAACAAAAAACATGTTTTTAACATGAAATCCACTCAGCGTAAGAGGGAATGTTGAGAGAAACTTTTCACATTATGCGTTTTTTTACTGTTGTTTGCTTAGGGTTTTTGAGGTTTATCCTTTTCACAACTTTTGTCATTTTGAATAACATTTGAATTCAGAACATGAGCGCATTATTTGTGTCAATCAATAGCGAAAAAACTGTTCATATTTCTCTTGTGTTTCTGAGTTTTCAAAAAGGAATACGCTGAATTTATTTTTATAAGGCATTTTTCTTTTATCATGATTAAAATCAAACTATATTATTTGAAATTGCCCAATCTGTAAACATTTCTAAAGACTTCAATGAAATTATAATTCGTTTTATTTAATTTAAAATTTGAAAAAATTCATGGAGTTGTATGGGCTTTAATTATTCAAATTCTATCCAAAAGCCGGTTGAATTTTCTTTATTTCTTTTTTTCACTTTAAACATAAAATTAAGTATATAAAAAAGTAAGTATATGAAATTAAGTATATATATATATATATATAAAAGAATTAATTGCTCCATTTTTTGTCTTTCAGTTTCCTCATTAGAATGGATTTTAGAACATTTTCAGTAATTTAAGAAGCTTCAATTTCATTAAATCATCAATATCATTCATTCAATGCCACTCTTAGAATTTCAAATACACTCACAAAATTTTTTTAATTAAGTTTAGATTATTTTTAAACTGAATGTCATCACAAACAATAATTGAACACTTCTTTCTCCTTTATAGATGAAGTAAAAGTTTACTTAAACGAGAATAAATTGCTTACCTAGAAAAATGTAAGCCACAATTAAAAGACTATGAATACGACTTTTGGTCTTTAGTAATTTAATACTATTAAAAAAGGTTGGTACTGTGCAGAATGTATTCCTCTGCTCCTAGTGTATTTTGCGGAAATTTCCAAGAAAACGTCTAATATTTAAAAAAAACAATATTTCATATGAAGTTATTTGTCCTTTGTTTTTGACACCCTTTTATAAGCTTTACTTGTTTGCAACGGAATCTTTGAACTCAATTTTACCCACTTTAAAAGGTCAGCTTAATTCGAAATTTTGCTCACTTGCCCAGGACCGATGGCAATACAATAATGTAATAATTTTGTACCTTTTGTCCTGATCATTAACGATCCTGATTAACGATTTCCCCTTTTCAGATAACATCCCGGATATGGCGACTAATTTCAGATCCCATTTCCAGATTTGGCGAATAATTTCAGATTCCATTTCCTGTTTTGGCGACTAATTCCAGATTTGGCGACTAAGAGATTAAGTTAAAAATTAGTTCGACTAAGTATGAAAGGGTGTTTTTTAGTTTTTTAAAACTGTAATTTATTGTTTCTTTGCTTCGAAGGTGATCCTAGAGTACTGCCATTAAATTATATATATATATATATATATATATATATATATATATATATATATATATATATATATGTTAACGTTAAAGTGAATAATTCAGTTATTTTATAGAATAACTAGGTGTTTGTGAAATAACTAGACAACTCAGTTAAAGTAAATAATAATTTCATACTTAACCTAGTTATTTTATGAAATAACTAGCTATTCTCTATGAAATAACTAATGCTAGACCGTTAAAGTGAAAAACAAATTATTTCATAAATTCATTGATCCTAAACAGCTAAAACCCCTAAAAAATACATTTTATTCTTATTGAGGATGATTAATTGATAAATAATAAGTAAAAGCTGACTATATAGTTTGTTACTGCTCATATTGCTAAAGTTAATTAAACAGACATATAAAAGGAAAAAAAGAAACGAGTCTTACAGTAGTCGCATATGATGTGTAACATCTGACATGTTATCGTGGTAAATACGCAATATTAACTTTTGTCCTGAAAAAAATATGAATCGGGTATGATTGAAAATAATTTTCTATCGAATAATTATATCTTTATTGAAAATTGTATTTAATTAACAAAAGGAGTAAAAAGCAATATTTTATCAAAAATAATTATTCTTGTTCAATTTGGGGAAGAGCGGAGACAATAGACTTATGATAACTAAAATATGACACATACGCTTGTGATTTCAAAGTATTTACAAACCGTTGAAAAACAGCGTCAATAACAGTACCACTGTTAGCATTCGAAACATTTTGAAACACATTTCATTTCGAGCTTGAGTTCATCGTTCATAACAGCTATGAGCGGCTCAGCTTTTGGCAAACTGAAGTTAAAGTTAAAATCACCGCTCGAAATCGGGTGAAGCGAGTGATAATTTTTTTAAAAGAGCAGAACCACCTTCGTTATATGGTAAAAGTACAAAATGCAGGAAATCTTTAATTTTTGATTCGAAGAAATGTATACGACCACCGAAATCACTGCTTGTCCATTTTCGAATAATCATTCTGCCGCACTTATGTCCCCCAATATCGTGACTAACAGATTTAGAGTCAAGCTCTCGAGTGCTTGATGGCTACTAGAGTTGGACCCCCATTCGAGGGTAGCGAAAAGACACAGTCACGCACTCTCATTGGTCAAATCAAGTAGCGCGTGCTTACGTCACATCATGTTACACATATCGTCCCTTTTCACGAAATCACTCCCACAAATATCCAGCAACCAAGAGGAAAGATGTTACACATAAAAAAGAATATATATTTTGCATCTGTTACAGGCCCAATTAACTTTTCTCTTTCTTGATCTTCAAAGATATTATAATGGTAGAGTAACCTTTAGTCACCTGCTACTTTTTTCTGTGCTGTTATAGCACTTTTACTTCTGTTATCAAAGTTAAAACTTTTTAACGAGTAAGTTCAGCACTGTTTTCCTTTGTCCACACTCATTTAATAAAGAATCAAATCAGTCTTGCATTAAATCTTTCTTATTTACAGGTTGGTCTCCTATTCCTGCAAGAGTTATTGATTGTAAACAGGTTGCTTAAGTATTTATTAATAATCTAAAATGTAAAAAATGCTAACATAAATACACCGCCTAAATTCTACGTTTGAAAGCTACGGAATGAAGGGTACACCCACACATGTCATTGCAAAGCTGCTACAAGCGGTTCAAAACTGACTAAAAGCAGTTACGATAGGTTCAAAGAACTTTCGAGTGCTGTAATTCATACTTTAACGATCAAGTAACCATTATTCTGTCGAATACCATGTCAAAATCAATACCAATCAAATTTTGTGTCGAATACCAAGTCAAGTCAAAAGTCGTAGAATTAAATAGCTTTATATACTTTAACTATCTTGTCTAGTTATTTCATGAAATACCTAGTTATTCTATGAAATAACGGATTTGACACTTTAACGGTAACATTATATATATATATATATATATATATATATATATATATATATATATATATATATATATATATATATATATATAAAAAGTTTTTTTTCCAGGTATAGAAGTTTAAGTTGGCATTACTTTCCAAGATGGCGACCGATTTAATAGCTGTCAAGTGATTTATTCTCAGTTTGGTTTGGCAATTCATCAAAACGATCATCAATCAAGGCGTAGATTCGTCGAATGGGCCCAAAACGAGATTGCCGTTGTTTCCGATTTTCATAAGCGAATTTTGTTTAGCGATGAAGCGCACTTCTGGTTGAATGGCTACGTCAACAAACAAAACTGCCGCATTTGGAGTGAAGCTAATCCACAAGTGTATGTCGAAACACCGTTACATCCAGAAAAACTGACTGTTTGGTGCGCTTTATGGGCTGGTGGAATCATTGGTCCGTACTTCTTCAAAAACGATGAAGGCCACAACGTTACAGTCAATGGTGATCGGTATAGAGCCATGATTACTAACTTTTTCATTCCTGAATTGAACAATCATGATGTCCAGGAGCTGTGACTCCAACAAGACGGCGCAACATGTCACACAGCTCGTGCCACAATCGATTTATTGAAAGACACGTTTGGTGACCGCCTAATTTCACGTTTTGGACCTGTGAATTGGCCTGCAAGATCTTGTGATTTAACACCGCTAGACTATTTTCTGTGGGGCTATGTAAAGTCATTGGTCTATGCGGATAAGCAACAAATGCTTGACCATTTGGAAGACAACATTCGCCGTGTTATTGCCGATATACGGCCACAAATGTTGGAAAAAGTCATCGAAAATTGGACGTCCAGATTGGACTACATCCGAGCCAGCCGTGGCATTCCTATGCCAGAAATCATATTTAAAATGTAATGCCACAAGATTTTCTTTCGAATAAAAAAAATTCATGTCAATCGAATGGTACATCGTTGTTTTATTGCAATTTAAAGTTCTATACCTCTAAAAAAACATCCTTTATATATATACATTATTCAGTTTTGTTACTAAAGTAGTAGTAAAAACTACTCAAATATTTTTGGTTGTGTGTGATAATAACCAAATTTAAATATTAAGTAGCATACCGAAATCTTAAACTTTATATCTCTCGGGTAAAATATTTTCAATATCAGGAAAGTTAGAAAGTATAAATTTTCTGATGCGCAGGCTTCAATTAACTTTACCATTTTAATCTGATGCAATTATATCTTATACGACAAAAGATTGTAAGATGTATCGTGATTGACTTAAGTTTAACGCTACAAAAAAACTTAATGCCATTTTCGAAAAGTAATAAGCTTTCTGGCTATTTAAAATGAAACAATTCTTCTAAAGTGATATAACATTACATAAATACATCATCCTTTCGAAAATACAAGATAAGTCGGCATTCATTGCAATTTGAAAACACCTTTCAATTTTTCTAGTAATTGCAGACAGAAATTCTTTTCTGCCACACAGATGATTGATTGTAATGCACATTCTCCACTTGATTGATAACAATAGCTGTACGCTATCACTCATTTAAGCGTAACGGAAAAACCAAAACACCTTCATAAAATTTGCATTAAAGTCTGCAAATATTTTGTTATCAGTCTTTTCTTCAAACAAAACTGCTTTACTCAGACGCTTTTAAGTTCAACATCACAAGCGAAATAAAAATGGGTTAAAATCTAAAGAAAAATGGGGAACAGGTATTAATTAAATGGATTGAGGTTGAAAAGATAAATAATATTTTATATATGAAATACTGAAAGTGCTTTTATGTAGGTCTAACAAGAATATATAAATACCTTAAGAAGAGAGAGTTTGTTTTCTTCAAAGTAATATTTATTGCAAATACATTCGGACCTAATAAAAATAGAATACACATTTGCACTGGTATAATACACTTATAAATGTATCAGTACTGCTCAATGTATTTTATGTAATTAATTTAACAGTGATACGCTTAGAACAAGTTTAATAATTACCAGTGACACCCTTGGCTTGTCATACATAAAATTATATACAAAAGTTAACACTTATCTTGATAATTTGTACAGTTTATAATTAATCCCTTAAATGCTGATTAAAAGTAATGCGATTCATTCCTCAATGCCATCGTTTTTCACCCAAGCGCACGTATGTGATGTATTGGGGGAGGGAGAAAAGGAATAAAAGAAATAAAGCGTTCTTTGAAATAAGTAAATCCTTCGCAAACACAGTCAAAGTTCTTTTGTTGTTTTCCAAAGCCTTCGAAATAATTTTATGGATAGCAGTGCACAGAGAAGATCGTACTTCGGAAAGACGTATATATACATCAGGGGCAATTAACGCGTTAGCTGTGTGAGAAGTTTTTATACTCCAGTGGTACTTAAGAGGTAAAGATCGATTGTAGTTTTAGCGTCAAATTAGAGTATTAATGAATTTATTACATAGTTACTGTATGGATGGGGAGGGGCGATGAAAATTATACTTGAATATTGGGTCGCAAATACTGAAAGTTTAAGAAACACTGCTTTTGGAATCCAAACATTATCATGTATCTAGAAATTTGGACGGGTAACTAAACTTTGGGTTATATTAAAATATACAAACTTACTGAACACACTTACTTACTGAAATGACACTTAGTGGATACATATTTATACATTTATTGCATAAAGAAAAATTCAACACCTTTTTTTATATTTAAAACCTCGCTTAAAGTACATTAAGCAGCGGTCCTTAGTTTAGTTCGTAAAGCACATCTGTTTTCTATGATGCAAGCCTAATTAAGTATTTGTTAGGCAAAGAGTACAGAATAAGATCTATTAACTACTCATAAAGAATTTGTAGCTGTATTTATGTTCTTATCGCAGTTGAAAATTCGAAAAAGCTCATTACTGCAATATACAGTATTTTTTTTAAAAAAAATACGGATTTGCAACAAATGGTAATACTTATTATTTATTTATTGTAATGATTTAACCATTCATCCCAGCGTGTTAAAAATTGTAATTCTTTATTTCTCTCGTGCTTTATATTAATGCTTTTATTAATGATTTATATTAATGTTCGCGCGCGCGTGCTTTTATTTATAAAATTTAACTGTAATTTTAATTATGGAAAGTTCTGGAACTTTCGATGGCAATATATAAGGAGATGGAATATTCAGTTTGAAAGAAATAAAGTCTTCAGTTGCATGTGGCAAGAGTTGTTGACATTTTTATTTTCGTGTTAAAGACTTTAAATTAGTCTATACAGGGTGTTTACAACTAAAGTTCCCCTTCCAACATGTTGTTAAAAAAGAATCACTGCTCAGAATGACTTTCAATTTTAAACTGAATATACTTGAAGAATGAGGAAAGAATATGTTATAAGAAGAAAAAAATCATTGGCATTTTTGTTGTTGCATTTTATGTGGTGTTTTGGCTCAAGAACAGTTAGAAATTAATTTTTCCCATCCAATGTAGTACGATTTTGTCATGGTGCGTGGACTTTTTACTAACTGAGTTACAAATGTTGAATGAGTTGGAAGTTATTTTTTTCGTAAAAAAACGAAACAATCATGCACATTGAACATTACAATTGGTTTAATGTGCAACTCATGCTAAAGCCGTCCTAATTCGATCCAAAATGTCACGTGTAGCCAAATCCTTTTTTGATTTACCATTTACAGTGTTATCTATTACACTTCGAAACTTTTTTCTTATGCCGCACCGTTTTCTGTTTTTTCAAGTATGTATATTTACTACAAATCTGAAGTCATTCTGACCAGTGGTTCTTTTTAACTTTTTGATGTCGAATCTTATAGTTAGTATCTCCGTGTAATATTCTATTAAATTAAAATTTCAAGTAGAATAGATGATATTTCTCTTGACGTACCAGTATAAGAGTAATGATACATTAGAATCTGGTACTTTACAAATGTAACTGTATTTGGATTTTATGTTTCCCAGAAGACAATAATGATTTAAAAAATTTTACTCCCATCGAGGATATAACGACTATAGTACTCCATAATGAGTTCATTCTAGAATTTTAATTCTTATAGACTGAATTTCAATTTCTCCTTAGTCCAGATTTTGTCGAGTTTTGTCATATATTCTTGATATTCACCAAAAAGACACACACACACACTGTTTCGATGGTAGCAATTTCGTAACATAAAGTGAACAATATGCATTCACATAGATATATCAGTAAATCTGACCTAAAAATCATCATCAAAATTCAGTTTAAGAAAAACTAGAGTATTATGAAAAGAAAGTACTATATACAATTAAATGTGCACCAGGAAAATAACTACTTATGTAAGTATCTACAAAAGAGAAAGGCGTTAATCAATCATCCAAGACTTCAAATGCATATTTGAAACACTAAGCACGGTGTTATGGACACGTAACAGCACGTGAATGTTGTAACAATATTCCACTTTTGTAAATGAACTCCGTTTATACCGGCCAGAGTTTTAAGGGTCATTAACACTTCATGCATGCATTTGGGAAATGGGGACACATTATCAAAACGAATATTCTCAAAATTTGTTAAAATATTACTTCGTTTTATGCATTTAAAGCAGAACTTTAAAATTTTGAGAAATTTAATTCATAAGTTTTTAAGAATTTTAACTGTGCATGAAAATACCTAGAAAAGAATAATTTTTTCCAGTAGGGCTGCATCTTAGCGACTTAGCCTTTGCAGACACGGCAGGTCCCCAAATGTGAGAGCCATTTCATGGTGGCACCATCTAGTCGGGGTCTCGCTACCAAATTTGGACACTTGAATTAATTAGAGAAAGCAAAACGTTTGTTAGATGGGAGAAATTGATTTTAACCCCTTTTAAAAAGAAAATTATAATCGTCCATTTTGTCCACTTGTATCGAGAACTGATCCCATTCCGCTGTTTATCTTCGGTATTCAGTTTATCCTAAACGTAGTTGTGTCTGCTTGTTTTGCGGGAATTCTTTTTATATACGCTCTCTTTGATCACCTAAACTTCAAAGATATTGGTAACAACATCAAGACGAGTTCAGTAGGGCTCAAGTAGGGAAAAGAAGGCAATGTTATATGCAGAACAAAATGGAAATTGCGTAGCGGCCACGGAAATTTGATATTAATGAAACAAACATACGTCGATGGCGTAACCAAAATTGTATCGTTTTTGTTTGGAAATGTTCAACAGTCTTTAATAATTCTTTTAAAAAAGTGTTGCGTAATAGATGCATTGGATGGCATAGAAGACGACATCGTGTGGGAAAATGGCGACGGCGGCATCAATTCCGAAGTCAGCTGTGACAATGGAAGTGACTTGATACTGAGGGTTGGAGTAATTATAAGATCACGTACGTATTTGAAAGTTCTTAATACTAATAAAAAAATTAATTATTAACTTCTTATTATTTCTCATTAATTTTTTTAAAAAAATTCAGATATCTATGAACGTTTCACACTATTTTTTTAATTTTTTCTCAAAAACTAGTTGAGAATTGGGGTACGGCTTAGAATCGATGACATTTTTTCACAAAAACATTGTGAGAATTCAAGGTACGGCTTAGAATTTATGGCGGCTTAGATTCGAGTAAATACGCTATTAAATGTTATATATATTTAATGAATTTACATACGTATTTTATTTTTGCTAAACGATATTTATTACTGCTTTGAATTTTTGGATTATCTATAAATCTTGTACAAAATTTTTAAATTGGTTAACACACAAATGATGCATTTAAAAATTAAATTTATTACTCGATCAAAAACTAAGAAATTTAAAAAAAAATACTTTCGTTGTTCCTTTATTACTGCCTATTCGAAATGTGGTTTTGTCCGCTTAGAATGCGATAAATGTATTGTAGTTAAAGTGACTATTATTGCTGCTGCATGAAAGAGACGTCACTTTTAATAGTTTAAAAGGAACTAAATTAAAACATTAATGGGTTAGTTAATTTAATTACCCCGATTAATTAAATCTAAAAGACTTTTACGAAGAAAAAAAATACGAAAATGAGATATGTGAAAAAATGGTATCCAAAATGAGAAAATTATTTTCAGAAACTAATTAACTACGCTCATCAAGATATTTAATTAACCTTTTAATTGATACATAATTTAGTTCTTTTTGAATTATTAAATGAACAGGAAAATCCGTTCTGACAAATTGCGACGAGAACTATGTCAGTTAGGCTATAAATAAGGCCCTATTTTTGACGATTGTACGGGGGAAAAAAAGCAATAGACCATTTAGAACATTTTACAATGTATCTTCTAGACTTCCAACCCGAAATGAATAATTCAATCACTCGATATTGCATGCGTCCTAAAGTTGATACAATTATAGATATTGGTGCGAAAAATGAAAACTAGTTATTTTTGGGCATCAATAATTCATTTTAATATATATATATATATGTATATACATATAAAGTGTATACACATTCTAGCAATATTTTCCTACCATATCTTAAAATTGCCTTACTCAATTTTAAATTCCTAAGTCATTCAAAAGTGACATTTTGACTCGTTTCAATAAAAATGTTTGCAGATTATCGGAAAAAGGCCATTCGTCCACTGCCTATATTCTTAACCCTATAATAACCTCTAAAAATAAAAACTCTATAACGAAGACAGCATTGTAGAAAATCAGTATAAAGAATAACCATTAAGCGGAGCCAACAAAACTAAGAATTTACACATTTTAGCAAGAAGTATGAAAAATTTATTCTTTTCCAATTCAAACGCATTCGATTTAAATGATTGTATTGACTCAGTCACACCTATTTTACTCCTAGTGCCAATCACAGACCGATTGCACGCAATCCTTTTAAAAAGTAATTTTTGCTGTAACAAAGCTAAAGGTATTAACTTGCAAAAGGGACTGAATTTGCTGACATTTCTGTGACGATTGGTCGTTTTCTGAATAAATTTCACCCTTCATCGTTCCTCACGTATATCGATGGCCGATGTCGTGCTGTTATTGTCCCAATGTATTAATTTTGTTGTTTCGTTTTTTCTTACCCTATTTCTCACTTGTTGTCATGGCAGCTTCCGGGCTGTGGGGACACGTCATCATCAAAACAGTAGTTGTCCGAGAACTGTTGGTGTTCAATTGACGTATCGTTTGTAAAGCCATCTTCGGAAATAGAATTTGTGCCTTTTAGATAAAGTGTCAGAATAATTGATAATGGTGGCACGAATATCATTTTATGTGTAGTCGTAAGCAAATTATGCTTTGTATGCCCTGTTTCTTATAAATGCGCGACGGCGCATTTACATCTGCGAACCAAACCGTAAGTGAACAATTTGACCCATATTTTGTATACGTATCAGTGAGTGAACACTGCTTACAAACTACTCGCGGTGAACCATCTTCTTTTCGGTTTTTTTGAGGAACGCAAAATAAATTCGTACGTAAGATTGGGGTGGTTCGTAGCCTTTTGATTTTTCTTTTGTTCGAGAACCTACCAGCACTCACTGATGAGGTTGATAAATAAATTACTACTGTTAATATGTTGTTGGTTCGTTCTTTCTAGGATTTCCCTCCCGGGAACCCAAGTTCTTGTGAAATCATGAAATTTCTGTACGTTTTCAAATCCCGGGAATTGTACTTCATTCCCGGGATTTTACGGGAATCGCAAGATAATTCAATTATCTATGAGGTAGCTATTTTTGACTTGACTGTAGATTTCAACCTCGAACATCATTAGCTGACCCTACTGTAGTATTAATTAAAAGCATTAATTGTCATTAAAGAAGAACAAATGATAGCCAATTTAGAGTTTAAAACTATGACTATAATTGTAGCAGGCTTAAAATCAGTAAAAATTGGCTTAGAAAAATTATGTGGTCGAAATGCAACTTTGCTATTTTTTCTGTATTTTCTTTCTTTATTGAAGAATTGAACGAACAAATTTCAGAATTTGGAAAAAATATGAAATATTGTCTAATCCAAGGAATTAATGAGGTACGCAACGTTAATTTAATAGGATTAATGCAATACATAAAGTTTGGGAGAAAATAAGAAGCAGCTGCAGTTACTGTCGATATTTTGCAATTGCCTGGTAAAAATTGTTTGGTTAGACAAGTCCAAATGAGAGAGAGAGAGAGTGACAAGGCTTTTTTGTGAAGAAGAGGAATCAGTATCCAACTCTTCACACTCAAAAGAAGAGAGCATGGAGATTTTGAAAGAAAAACCTCTGACGTTGGACGAAAAATTAGAGAAAGCAATTTACTCTAAAACAAAAGTTTTATATTGTTCAACCCAAAAAAGTAATAGTTTCAACAAAATCATGAAATAAGAGATGCAGTTGTTCCACTTGACTGAAAATCCATTAAAAACATTATAAAACTATGTGAGGATTTAAAAACAATTCATCCAACGTCATTTGAAGCCGAGGAAGCGTTTTCTGCTGAATGGCTGAATTGTAGCACTTTACAAAAGTATGAAAAGAATAAAATTGAAATATAATATTGAAATATAAAAAACTGAAATGTATGTAAAATTGAAATAAAAGATTGAAGCAAAAAAACAAACAAAAAAAACTGTATTATCACATAGTTCTTGGAATAATAATTAAGCATACACATAACATATAGAAAAATATATTTACAACTTGAAATAAAAAATATATACATTTAATATTTATTTCATTTTTTCAACTATCATCATAAAAGTGTAACAAAAGCTTAATACCAATTAAAACTTATCAATTACATAAATATTAAAAGCTACATTTTATTATCACCCCTATATATGTATATATATATATATATATATATATATATATATATAATATGAATTGAGTTGTCTGTGGATTCTATATTTTTAATGACATTGTGGATGTAGTCGTATGCGAAAAATTATTGAAGCTTGATTGTAACACATTCATTTATTAACGACAATTAAATGCTGTTCAGGAGATGACACATTACGCTGAATTAATATAACATTAATAAATGATAAAGATAACAGCGGTAATACAACCCATGAGTGAAGAGAATGGTGGGCAAAAACATTCTTCTTTCAATTCAAATGTCTTCGGTTTATAAAAACGCAGAAAACTTTTACAATGTTTTAACGAATTATCTGTTTTAATTGCTCAAAGCGAATTAACCAGATCTAGTAGATGATACAATATAGCGTCCGCTAACTATAAAATGTGACAACATGAAACTTTTTTGAGAGCTAAAGTTACAGTTAAATTTCTATTCCTGTTAATCGAGTAATTTAAAAGATTTGACAACAGTACATTTTGTCACGGAGCTTAGAAGGTCAAAGTCAAAATAAACTAAAGAAGAAAATCTTCTGGTGAATTGAAACAGAAAATCTTTAACTAGGGAACAAATGGTAATAATAACAAATGCAAAGAGAATATCTATTATTTTTGATGCATTGCTATATTTACTATCGGCATTATAATGTGCAGTAAAGAATGCCAATAAAAAAAGTTTTAAGCTTTGCATTGTAGTGAAAAATTTCAGTCACTTAGATGCATTTTTAAAAAATAACTTCAAAAACCAAAAGCAAAGGAAAGAGCTTTAAAGTTTATTCAGTTTTTATCTATTTTGTTCCAATATCATAATTAAAAGAATAAGGTGCATATGTGTTTTTAGTGTAATGGCCACAATCAAGATTTCAGAAAAATATCTATATTTAAATCTGAACGATGCATTTTAAAATATGGAGCTCTCTCTTCCACTAATTATCATATTTCTTCTGCAACTTTTTGCAGAATCAATGGTTTTGTTCCTCCATTGTTGCATATTCTTTGAAATCAATATAAATTTTCACTTCCAATTTCTTCTAATCATACTCGTTTTCGAGTAGTCCATTTCCTACAAAACATAATAATTACTATACTTAACACTTAATGAAACTATTTAGAAATGGAAATCCTGAAATAAACTTTATTTAAAATCTTTTAATACAATTATTACTGTAAAAATATTAAGATTATACATTTTTAGCTACACACTGCAAGACAAAACTTGAACTGTAAAACTATTATTTTTCGCAAATATTCAGTTCTGGAATCAATTTTGTGAACAGTTACGTGTTAGACAGTAATGACAAACGATTTATTCAAATGAATACGTTATAAATATATAGCTATAACAACCAAACGTATTTAATCCGCTTGAAAAAATATATTTTAGTAACTACTTTACTCCGAAACGCTATTCGAATAATGTGTGTTCATACATAACAATATAACACTTTGGATAAAATTTACAGAAGGAAAAAATGTAGCTGTTCAAGATATTTATTTTTCAATTCCTACTATTAGCTTACACTCTCTCTATATTTATTTATTTGTCTTGGTGGAATTTTCAATCGTTAATAAAATACATTTAAAAGCCCTCAATTGAACTGAAATTTTACATACATGATTATTTTGGATGACAATACAGTAATTTATTTATAATTAATAAAAATTAATTGATTGAAACTAATTATTTAAAGAATTACAAATACAACCACGTTGGCATCATTTTTGGCCTCTTAGCGACCATTTTGGTGACTTGTGTCAAAACCTGAAAAGTTTTTCTTCTCACATTTTAAAACCCAAATTTGAGCTGAATTTTTCTATACACTATTGTTTTAGGTAAAAATACGATAATTTAATTATAATTAATTAAAATTAATTGACTGAAACTAATTATTTAAAGAATTACAAACACATCCACGTTGGTTTCTTTTTTCAGTGACTTGGGTCAAAACTTTAAAAGATTTTTTTCTCACGTTTTAAAGCATTCAGTTGAACTGAAATTTTACATACGCGATTGTTTTGGATGACAATATACTACTTTAATGATAATTAACAAAAATTAATTACCAATTAATGTTGTGATTCTGTCATATGTATATCCGTATTTATATTAAGTGTAATTATTTAATAAAAAGTAGCTAAAATAAAGTTTTCTTTGTTGATCAAGAATTGACTTAATTTTTTTTTATATTACTTGTTTATTTGTATGTCAAATAGTGCATTTTCTTAACATTTTTTATTTTAGGTGTAAAACATTTTGTAGTAGAAAAAATTTTAATAATGAAACTATGGGAATATACGTCATAAAAAGTACTTCTAGTGTCAAGTAATACACATTATATGTTCAACGATTTTTCTCAGAATGTGCAATTGAATGGGAAGATTTTAACTAAACAAACTCAATATTGTGAAATGAAAATTGAGCCATTATTTAAAAAACCAGTTTCTGATTCTATAATAATTCATGTATGTGTTGTATTACAAGACATGCTCAAGAAAATATTTAGCATTCTAGAATATATTCATTATTTTACATTCTCGTAACAGTTATAAATATTCAATGACAGCATCGCGAGAGAATAAACAATAAATATTTTATGCTGTTTACATAAGTTTTAGAGCGGTAAACATGATTTTACATCTTTAGTCAGGCGACAGAAATTGTTTTTCAGAATTTTCTATGAATGAGAAAATGTTTCCATATATATCATTACAAAAACTGTATACCGTAAAATCCGGCGTATAACGCGCACCATATTTTCAAGCTACGTTTTTTTAATTTTTAGGTACATTCGCCGTATAATGTGCACCCCCTTTTTACGAGGGAACCTGAAATGTATGTGTGTAATGCTCTTATGTTTTAAAATCATTTATTCGAGATATTATCCCAGACTTTTGAAAAAAATATAGTATACTTCTAGAACGACCCTTTAAGTTCAATAGGTATGCCATTGCTTTTAAATAAACAGTATTCCGATATACATAGAAATTTTATTTTTTTATGCTAATCTCTTTTTATTTTTGATGCTATCATTTTGATACCCGGCGTATAATGCGCACCTGTAAATTTCGATCCTATTTTTTGTGATCAAAGTGCGCGTTATACGCCGGATTTTACGGTACTGCAAAAGAGATATAAGCTGAAGTTTGAAATTAGAATGCCAAAATACCTTTTCGTTATATAAAACCCATTTTTCTCAGTATTCCAACTATACAGCATCAAACATCACCAAAAATACCGGTGCCACAGCAATAATGTTCAAGAAAATTTCAATTTCTTTGTAATTTAGAGAAAAAATGTAAAAAATACATACACAAAATGGAATTTTTAATAGAAACAGTAAAATCAATTCATATACTTTTTAACAAATTCAAGTGACGAAGATGGTACTTCTGGCATCCCTCTCTCCTAACTTAAACACCTCGCCAACCGGAGGACTTTGTGCCCCTACAAATTTAACGTGAATCCACCCTATCTACGCGGTTGGTTTTCAGTAGCACAAAGCTCGAACTTATGACACTCCATCCACGAATCCGTTACCACAAACATTAGACTACCACGACCCCAACAGATTATTGCTCCTTTCCAAAAGGAATTTTCTTACATTATTAAGGGCAGCTGGAAAGCTAAAATATTGGTTTTTTGACAATTTGAGAATTTTACATTTTCAAATTGTATATGTTTTAACCTTTCTAAAAATACCTTACTTTAACCTCTTGGGTAATTAGAATTCCTTAAGACCTATTTTTCAATAATCGTTGAAACTGGGCTACGCCCATTTAAATGGCGAAAAATGTAAACAAAGAACTTCGTTTTTGTTTAAAAGTTGAACGTCTGATATAAACCAAAACATGTAACTTTTATTGTAAAAATTGAGCCTTTTATTTTTTTATTTGCCAGCCGATCAGAACCTCACTGTATACATTTAAATTAATTTGTCTCAAAATGTAAAATGATGTTCGATGTATGTTTTTTGAGAAACTACGGTCCACAGGTATGTAAATTTTTATGATATATTTATAAGGATGGCTAATATATACTAAAAGGAGTTTTTTTGTAAAAAACTCAAAAATTTATTTTTTACAAAATTTTCATGTGAAAAATGGATTAAATTTCGCAATGTTTGATAAAATATTTCATAAAATATTAAAAAATTCAAAACTTTTTCCAACAGCTCATTTCAGTATATTGAGAAAGGTGTACTTAAATTGTATGAAGAATATTTCAAGCATGTGCATATAACAGATTTTGAGAAAAGGTACATCAAAAACAGCCAATTTAACATTGTCACTACAGAGAGAGAAAGGTTTCCAACTACTCTTAAAATTTTTATATAATTTTGTTGTAAAATAATTGAATTGCTGGTAAATAAAATTAAAAAAACAAAAGCTATACGAATTTTTTAGCATTATAATTTTTTACTTATTTATCAAAAGTATTTTTAATATTTTACAACCTAATATCAAAATATATTTATACGTTACCGCTCTGTTTACTTTCAACATTAATTAATTCTGCGAATGTTCAGAACCTCTGTTGGAAACATTGCAGAGGAGAGTTTGCAAAGGAAAATAATATGTTAAAGATCATATTTGCTGGTGTTGCGTACAATTATCTTTTATCATGTTCTGTTTTATCTTGCTTTATGCGTAGAGTCTCTATTCATTTTATACACTAAGGTAGCAAATTATATATATAAATGAGTTATCTTTCATTAAATACTCCAGAAACATATGCAGAAACAGTAGCTGTATGCCAAGAGTAATTATCTTGCTTACAGGAAATGTAGTTCAGAAACCACTCTGGAGGATTTGTATTCTACTGTAACAAAACAAAACATAATGAAAATTTGTGTGACTTTCGTAAGACAAAATTTTGTTTCAAAGCAGAAATAATAAGAACGTTCTTATGATTCAATCATTAGACGGGAACTTTCGAAAGAAATGTAGTGTTTGAAAAGTATTACTGAACAACTAGAAAAACCGTCCAGATTTCAATTCAATAAAATTTCTGTGAAACACTATTGAAGGAAGTGGATTTTAAACACAGGGTTAATCCTAATTCTTTCCAGGGTTTCTAAGCTCTATGTATAGCAGGGGTGACGAACCTTTATGTGCCATTTTTTCTAAAGAAATGTTTAATGAGGTATAAAAGGGCCATCAGATAATTTTCACTTGTGATTATTGGAAAAATATTAAAATTAAATACTAACAACTCAAAACTATTGACTACGAAAAAATACATTTTGTTCTGTATAGTAGTAAATGTTGTAGTTATAATGTAATTCAAATTAAAGTTTCATTAGTGTGGCTTCTAATGCTGCAGATTAAATGACAACTTATGTTAGGATTGTAAGATGTTACTTTTAGCAGAATGTATGCTGATTTGGAGCCACCTGCGAAAGCAGTTTCCAAGCGAGTCTCATGTTATTTATCTCTAAAAACAATAACTCACAGGCATAGGTAGAAAAAATATGTTTAAAATAGAATGAGCCTAGTTCTACAATCAGTTAAATGTAACTTTAATCGAATCCCATGTATAGAAAATTTCGTTATTGACATTTTTACTTATATTTCTTGTTAACCTTTCTGTTCAAATTAACTTCAAATTTTTCCTCATTTCAATAAATTTCTGAATCCAAATTGAACTAGACTGGGAATAAGTCAGTTGCGATTCAAATTTTCAATTTCTAACCAATCGAATTGGGACAAGTTCAGTTTATCAAATGAAGCCACATCAAGGTGCAAAATAAACTCGAACGTTTCCGAGGAATCACGAAACTGCAAAAATCTTCCAGAAAATCTCTTAATTGAAGATTTTATTACAGAAATATAACACATAAAATTGTAAATATAACACAAATAAATTTAAAAATACAATTGTATCAACGTATCATTAGCAATTAAAGTCCACGACATGCAATGACAAATAAGAGTGCATCCCTCCACCCCGTGACCGATCACTCGCGTTTGTTCGTAATACTTCATAGTGAACGTTGTTATTTTGAACTAAAATGCTAACCGTTTTGATCGGTGGAGTGCCCAACATATTGCGTCGTATGCCATCATTGACACGCATGCCACTGGTTCACCATCCTGCTCTATAGTAAAAAAAACTAAGACGAATACAGTAAAAGAACATTTGAAAGATAACAGAAACACTGTCTTATATGCGCGAGTCCCTGGTTACACTTACATTAAGGTATCCGACTACGTTCGAAATCGTGATTTTAAAAAAGCGCATAAATGTATATTCATGATATTTAGTGTCACATAGGTTAAAATACATCTATACAATTTTTTTAAGGACATTATCAAAAATTTTTTTTTTATTTAAATACAATATTTTGACACAAAATTAACTTAGAATAATTTTTTTTCAAAATGTTCTTTTATAAAAAAGGCTTCTATAATAACAATATTTTGCGAAGATAAAGTAAAGTCTTATCCAGAGAGTCTGAACTAGGATTTTTGAAAAGATCACATTATATTCAAAGTCACCCCCATTGAAATAATTATCGGCGTTTATTTTTCTTAAAATTTCTGCCCTCTGTTGTAGTAAAAATTGGATAAATCCATTTCTAAGTTATATACTTCAAAAATTATATTTCATTCTCAGTACAGCTATATACAAGCAAAATATTATTAGAATAAAAGCATTTTTCATTAATTGATTGATTGATTGAATAAACGTCGCACTGTTCAGCTACACGAGGGCTTTTGGCGACGGACCACGTAATTTTGAACCATGGTCAGACGTGGACGACACCTGAGCTGGCACCCCCTTTAACTACCACACCACACCAACGGGAGGACGTTTCAGTACAGATTTAACTATCGCTGCCCTCACGGCGGGTTTTTAGTGGTACTTCCTGTGACAAAGCAAGCCACAGTCCGATACCTATACCACTCGGCTACCGCGGCCCGCATTTTTCATTAAAGGAGAATGTTTTGAAAACTTGTAATTCTATGTTCATTTTTTGTCAAAATATACTACTTAAGTAATTTTTTGTTGTAATAATATTCTAGAATAATTTTATATACATTTTCTAATCTATGTAACACTAAATATCATAAATACTGTCCATTTATACGCTTTTACAAAATCACGGTTCCGAACGTAGTCGGATACCTTAATGCGATAATTCCTGCCACACTGCTCAACATGGTACTATCAACGTTATTTACAGCAAGTGTTATCTCAATAACGTAACGTACACCCTGGCAACACTCGCATCGTGGGGAGACCCGAAACCTGACTGACGTCAAGTACTTTACCGTCGTGAGATCCGGTTTGGGGCCCAAACCCTGACTTTGCAGGGAGCCCCTAATATTCTCCGTTATGCCACTGTTATCATTTCTTGTAGTTCTGCTAAATCACGCGGCAATGGTGGTACAAAACCTTGATATTATGTAAAAGATCAAGGTTATGAATAATACAGAAAGGACAACACATGCTGTCTATAGCATGGATAACACCATGTTGAATAGAATGTGGCAGAAGCTGGTCGATCGCATTAATGTACATCTTATAACCAATGCTTCACTCATAGAACAATAGTAAAATATACACATAGAACTTGATTCGTTTCAGTATGCTTTCAAATGTTCTTTTTTGCTCTATTAGTCTTAGTTTTTTCACTATAGCGCTTCAAAACACTGGATATAACCATGAATAACCTTGGGTTAAAGAGTTCAAATACATGGAAAATAATTTGAAAGCGTCTTTTAACTTTAAAACACCATTCTTCATACTAGTTTAAATTAAAAAATAGAAACATTGTGTTTTAGAGTTCTAACATATAAATTATGTTATAGCAGGAAGCATGGAGTAACTGAATCATACATACTTGCACTAGAGAAAGTTTTAAAGTTCTATTTGCGATGAGAGTAGTCTCGTAATTTGATTTTTCCCAACAAAAGTTTGGAATGATTTTTATTAATTTTGATATCTGAATACATATTTATCTTTAAAATATTTATAAGAATTATTTTTTACAATGGTGTACTGAGATGTAAATGTACGGTGTAACAAACTAATATAAACCATTTGTATCGTTATATAAATCCAATCTAAAGTTATTTCAAATGTTTTTCAACAGTTGTGTCATTTATGGAAGTTTTTAATACGGGTATTTTAATAAAAGTTCAATTTTTGATTTTTTTTTTAATTCGGAGACTTGTGTACCTGGTTTTATCAGTCAAACACGCGAGTGCAGCAATAAATTTATTAACATTTGTTTATACTGATATATCACGTTTTAAACATTATCGGAGAATAAAAATTATATTATTAAAGGTAAAAGCTCAAAGGAAGCTAATTAATGATTCACATAAATTAATCACTTAACACAGTTAATTAACTTCCAAATCAGATTTTCTATTGTGAAATCCAATTTAAACAGGGAATAGTCTTAATTGCTGAAGTTCCTAATTTCCCTCAGATCTGAATTTCATTTTCGGAGATATTCGGGAAAATATAAAAAGGGACCATATATTATGTCTCTTCTGCACGAATGAATTACACGATTTTTTTTAATCAATTCTTAGCATCGCGTGAACTAGCATATAATCCCTTAAATCTCCACAATGTCCAATTGTACTTTCAAAACTGTATATTTCTTAAACTATCAGAAGGAATTGTTAAATATTTAGGATTTTTTTAAAGAGTTTTTAGATGGAAGCAAATTACATCTGTAAAAATGTTGGTATGTAACAATTCCTAGATTCTTCGAAATTGTCCTTTGTAATTCGTATACTTCAAAAGATTACATTTTTTTCCATTTATTCAAGGCCTTAAAATAGGAAAATATATTTGGTATCATTTGGTGCTAAAAGTTTAGAACAGTGTGGATGGAGTCCAAGAAAAGTGTCATGAAATGTTCGAAGCATTCCTTTAACACCAGGGACCTCATTTTTAAACACCCATAGTTCAGAACATTACGAGTGGAACTTTACTAAATTTGAAATTTAGATATTTTTTAAGATTTAAAATCAGAGATACTTGTGAAAGGTCTATATTCTAAAATAGAAAAAGGTTTTTAGAAGCAACATTAAGTAATAAATTAATTAAACGTATAGTTTAGTTCTTTTTTTTCCAGCCATATTTTACCATTACTATAAATTTTTTCTAGCAACAAGGAATATTGGTAAAACTACAAATAGTCTCCTATTTTTACACGATACTGTCAAAAAAAGAAAGAAAGAAAGAATTTGTGCATATATATATATATATTAGAAGATTCTTTATTTTGTTTGAAAAACACCAGCTGTGTGTATAATTTAGTTTATATAGAGAAAAATAAATACTTTTTGATATTTAAATTGGTAAAAATATCACATAACAGGAGAAGAACCGTTTAAAAGAGTACCTTTTTAATGCATACAACTTAAATTAGCATTGTTGGAACAATAAAACTCGTATATTACTGTCAAATCGCTTACTGTTTCGCTAAATTAAATTAATAAATTTTGGAGTTAATACAAAAATATGGAAACTAAAATATATTCTAGATAACTAATGCAATGGAAAATTTTGAAAATTACTGAAAACCTTAATTGAAGTCATATATACCCCAAATTCCCTTCAGCTCTCCTAACGAGAATTCATTCCATGTATAAGCAAATAAAACTTCCATTCGAATGTCGATGGACAAATTTCTCCCATAATATGACGCAAAACTAAGTTATACCAGCAACTGAAACTTATCAAACTCGATGTACTTGATCATGAATTTACTAGAACTTCGATCTTAAGTCTCAATCAATTACATGTCGTACGGTTTTCGAGAAATGCTCACAGCTCACTTTCCGGAATTATCTCATTATTCACGAACTGGAAACGTTAAATGGTCTGCAAGCAGTCTGCCAAAATGCGAACTCAGCATAAAATTGATTGGAATTTGGGGAGGAACATTCGAATTCCTCCGAAATTTCTACTCTGACACCTTAATTAAATACTCTTAAGGGCATTCGGTACAGCGTGTCACATCAATCAGGATTGTGTTCACTAGTTTTGGGATTTTTTTTCATAGAGAAAAAACGTAAAGAATGATAGTAGAAGAATCTTATTAATTTTATAGTACTGCTTTCATTGGATTTGGAAAGCTAATAACCGAAGTACTCTATTTGTATTGTTACGTTGATCTGGGTTTGAGGATTTTATGCAGATCAGTCGCAAAGAACAAGACAGTTCTTTAAGGGCGATGGGAATGTATTGTAGAAAATTCAATCTTTTAAATACAGGATTCAGCAGCAATATTCAAAAAATAAGTCTAAGATGGTCTCCACACCTTCAACAGCCCTTAGACTTAATTATCGGCGTCTAAAATACACTTGTATAAAATATTATTCACAAACAATCGCGCGTTCAACAGCCGAAGTAATCACTAATCGATTTAATAGTCAAAACAATACTAACTGATCGCTAGTCAAAACCTGACTGACTGACTTTCGGTCAGCATCTCTATATTTATATCCTTCGCGGATAATTCGAGAAAGACCCGCTTGCCTTATATATCTTGAAATTAGTGTATTTCTCTACTAATTTCTAGAAAAATCCAGAGGGTTACGAACTCGCCAAAAATGGTTGCCAACATGATCACCAAGTTTCTACATTGATCGCCAACTTGGTCACCAAAAATAACGCCAACTTGGCTCTATCGCCAAGATTTCGCTAAATTCCCATTGAATAAACATTATAACGTAAGAGACAGCGTTGCTTGTGAACATTACAATTTTAACCTAAATTAAATCTAATTTAGAGTAAGATAAAGGTATTACACATCCAAACACAAATTACACTATTTTACTCAAAATTCGTAACCATATAAATATATCACGATTCGTCTTTATCGCAATTTGATAATCACGTATCACATCGACATAATACTAAATCATGGATACAAATATAACAATACCGTATAGGTGACAAAATAAGATACGCTCAGAGAAGAATAATAGTAGGTTCTGTGCATTAATAATTCACAAAGGGAGGGCACAACTAAGGAAATTCATTTGAAGACGCGACTTGGCGTAATAGTAATACTCCTTTAGGGTGTTCAAACCTCAATTTAATTCCCCCAAATGGCCAGTCAACTCGGAAAAAATAGCCTTCGAAATTCATGCTTAGCTTTTATATAATTAAGTTTTAATTTGCTTCAGAGATGCAGTGGCATAGGTGATAGAGCACCTATTTACCACGGGGTTGGTCAAAATTCGAACCGCGGGATCGTTTTTTATTTTTTAAATTCCTTTAATTATTTTTACAATTAAGTAGATTTATTTAAAAAAAAAGGTTTATTAAATATTAAATGATATTTTAGATAATTATTTTGCATTTTAAAAAGTAAAATAATTACTGTAATTATATAAATATTTATATTATATATTATAAATATAATTATTAACAAAGAATATTTTTAAATATATTATAATAAATATTAAAAGATATTTTATATAAAAATTAGCTACAAATAGTTTTATATGAAATCCAATATATTATGAATAGAATATTATATATAATATTATAATAATATGCAAAATATATTTTCAAAATTATTTATAAAAAATTATTTTATAATTAATATAATGAAAACAATATATTATACTTATATTATATATTATTAATTTAATTACTTTATAATTATATGAAATATTTATTGTCCTTTTTAAATAAATTTATTTGAATGTAAAAATTATATGAATTTAAAAAATAAAACGAAAAAAACCTATTTCCTCGACTCGAACCTTGGCCGACTGAGTGGTAAACAGGTACTCTACCAACTATGTCACTGCATCTCTGATGCTAATTAAAACTTAATTGTACAAAAGCTAAGCATGAATTTCGAAGGCTATTTTTTCAGAAATGTTTGGCTATTCGGCGCTAATACATTGAGGCTTGAACACACTAAAAAAGTACTACTATTACACAAAGTCTCGTGAATGAAGTCTCGCCAGCGAATGAGTTTCCTTAGTCATGCCAACCCTTTGTCAGACTGAAAACTTAAACGCCGTTTTAAAGTCAACCAACCAACATACCCCAATGTTTGCCATTACAAGTTGAGTGAAAGGAAGAAAAAGTATTGTAAAAATATAAGATTCTAAATATACTCTAAGTTCACATAGTCATAACAATAAATGGTTAATATTTAAAATACTATAAAATAGTTTCCAATACCCAAAAGCACGTAAAAACATTAAATTACATACCAATGCCAGGAAACACAAAGTCAAGATATGTTAAAATTTTACGAATTTACTAAGTATCGTCAGAGTATTCGTAAAGAGTATTCGTCAGAGTAGTTGTATTCTATGTCATTTTAAAGTGAGTGGTACTTATAAGTACCGTCGGGGTAGATATATAAAGGGTTAAAAAAACTACTAATAATAATACTTCAGAAAAAATAAGTGACGAGCATAGACTTAAAAGTTCTCAAGCATCCCAGAAAATTTTGAAAAATATAAAGCCATTGAAAATGTTTCACTCTTTCATTTCTTAGCAAAAGATTAAAAATTGCTTAGACAGAAATACGATTTAGGAATGATTTCCAGAAAGAAACTTTTGAGAAAGGAACTGAACATATTACATCAGCTTTAAGCAAAAAATAAATAAATAAAAATCAAGTGGCTTAAAGTGTCTAGACACAGGAAAAGATCTGTCATTTTTGCACATTGAAGAGGAGAAAAATATCCCGAGACGGAGAAATTAGAATAATAATAAATGAATGTCATGTTTGTGTGCAAAATCTTGACTATAATGATGCAAATGGCTTTTTATATTACTTAAATTGCCTCAACTGAAATTAAGATAGGAAAAAATGGGGCTAACTTGAATGAATCCTTGTCACAACACCATTTTTTTATTGTTATAACCAATCCTTCGAAAATGATCTAAATGTAAATGGATAAAATGTGCAATATTAAAGGATGCACCGCGAAATAGTTATAATTAAATATAATATATATATATATATATATATATATATATATATATATATATATATATATATATATATATATATATATATATATATATAATTCCTAGTTATTTTAATCTTTTGAATATTCCAACTACTACGATTTAAAAAATACCAACATATAGAAATACTATATTTTAATCTCTTTCTATATAAAAAGGTTCTTCGTGTTGCTGTAATAAATTTATTACGCACTATCACAATAATACCAACGTTCAAAATAACTCGCCAAGTTGACAACCTGATTTCGTTTCATATAATGACGCCAATATGGTTGTAATAGTACACTATAGCAAGCTTTCGCAGAAAAATAACGCAACAATTGCCTTGACTGGAATCGTTGCATTAGAAGAAAGGCGTTGTCTCATACGAATGGAACTAAATACTCAACTTTCTAAGAAGCTGCAAGAGCTACAGGTCTATCTGAAGTCAAAATCTGTGGACTTTAACAATGAAGTTTTGGGCGATGCAGCTTCAGTGATGAATTTAACTGAAGAGGAGTTCCAAGAACGAATTTTGCGAAAAAAAAAGAACAAATAAATAGAGTTACATAATACATATAAAGTACATAGTTTTATAATTTGAGCAATATATGCTATTTTTATTTTTAGTCCATAAAATTTATCTTCATAAACATAATTACATCTTGCCAACATGAAGTACATTATTATAGTGAGTATAATAAAGGTCCTTTGTTTGAATTGAAAGAATTTTGATTCCATTTAGGTGAACAACTAGTACTTTAAGAGTGACGCATGAAAACAAATAAAAAATACTCAAATTTCCAAGAATTCAACAAATAATTGTAACGCTATAACACAATGCGAGAGATAATGGTACGCTATTGGAATTGAGCGAATCATAATAATCATTGGATATTGAAATAAGCAATCGATATATTGCTGTATTTAGGTAAGAGATATTATCAGTATAGAATATTATCAGAAACTGAACTAATTAATATAAATCTCAAAAAGTTAAATTTTCTAGTTTACTACGTGAAATTTGCTTATAATATATTAGTTACTTTACCTTGAAAATATAATTTATTCTTTTCCAGTGATTTTATTAATTCCAGCGAGAGCATTCGTATATTTTCCATCTTACTATAAGGTTCATTCAAATAAAACCCGGTCAGTGCGTCTAACTTTGCAATGCACATAAAGAAGTACCCCGTACTACGTGTATAGTGGCACCATCAATCGGTAGAGATACTGACGCATGCGCAACGTTTGACGTTTCATAGCGACAGTGGGGTTTCACGTCGAAAAGGAGGTGGTCACCCAAGTCATCATCCACTATTGAACATGCAGATGAGTAAGAAAGAACAGCGATGATTGATTCGATTTTTGGAGGCCGTGAAATGCATCGATGGATGAAAGCTGTGTACGGTCACAGTCTGTGTCGTTCAAGTGTTGTAAAATGGCGCACACAAAAAATTTCTTGAGGGGCATGAGTTACTGGAAGACGATGTTCGACCTGGACAGGCTCATCGTATTATCACAACGGAAATAATTGTGGAAGTGAATGCTTTAGTCTTGGACAACCACAAATCACCGTGGACGAAATCCATCGGTTACTAGGTATTAGCGTGGGCACCACTCAACCATAATGCAGCAACGCTTAAACTTTCGAAAAAATTATGCGCAGATTCTTTCCCACCAACTGACCACCAAACAACACTGTCTCTTAGTCATCTTCAACGTTATCATGGGGAAGAATACGGCTTTTGTCTCAAATTTTCACTGGTGACGAAACATGGTGGGTTCAAGTCTGGATCCGACAGCAGCCAACCAGTTTCTTCAAAGATCGAATCGACCGCATAGTGTCGCAATGGGAAACATGTACCAACAGTTTTGGCGACTATTTTTGAGTTGTGTACTGTGTATAGCAACATTTTTGAGTTAATACAATCATTACCGTTACTTTCCCCTTGTGACCGATTTTCATTTGAATGCCCTTTATACTTAAAGTTGTTTCTTGACGTAACTTAGAGAGAAATTGATGCTCTCAATTGCATCGCTTTTTGAAAAACTTTGCTTTAAATTATCAATGCACATGTTAAGTGAGCACATGTTAAATGACTTCAGACATTTTCTTGTTTTGCGAATTCTACGCAAATTAAATTCAAATTCTATACCTTTGATTGACTGCTTATTAACTTTGCCTTTAGAAGCAAGAAGAGGGTTTTTAGTGATGTAATTTTGAACCACGGTCAAGGGACGAGGACTATATCTTAGATGACACCCCACTTTTCAAACTTCCACACCACGTCAAAACGAGGATTTTAAGCCTTGATAGATTTAACGTGAATCAGCACTATTAAACGGCAAATATTTAGTGAGATTTGAGCCCACGACTCGATAGGGCGGAAGAAGCAGACCATGATTTCATTATCGTTTAACAAGCATTTGACTTCCGCGGCCACATAGAATTTATAGATTATGTTTTAAATTCATTTAACTTTTATTTTAATTAATATATTTTTACTTCACAGTTTATCATTAACATGTTATTGTTGTAATTTCTTTTGTTCCTAATGAGGCTGTGGATTGGTGTTTTACCATTGCAGACAAAGTACAGGGTGTTTCAAAAGTCGCGCACCTCAACATTTGTGGTTGAGTTTTAAAGACAGATGATTTATGTTAACAAGCAGAATAAAGGACAAACAAAGGTTGAAGGATTATCTTTATTGTCCAGTGTCAGACGTGGTAAAATCACTGTGACTGTTAAAAATGATGTTCGTTTTCCTGGACACACAATTGAACTCTTTTTTTTTTCAGTTTAATTGACACATTACGAAATATGTGAGAATTAATCCCCTATCGTACATGGAGTATGTCACTCTTAAGTTCATCAAGCGTATGGAGATTATTCCTCAAGGCGATATTTTTCAGACATCTCCAAAGGAAAAAACTCGGAATCGACAATTCCGGTGATCGTGGTGGCCAAAGTCCTTTGGAAATGTCACGATCATCGAAAAATTCAGTTAAAACTTCCATACTGTGCCGTGGTGTGTGACCTGTTGCGCTGTCTTGCTACAACCTAGAGTATCGTTCATCACTGATCAGCAAGGATATGAATTCCGTAATGATGTTTATGTAGACGGATGGTCATTCCATTGGATTTCTTTGTAAAGCGGTCTCCACATCTGTTATTTTCGTTTTCACTATGAACGCTCTACCCGATCGCTTCCAGTCTTCAACCGATCCTGTGCAAAGGAACCGTTGCACTGAGCTTGTTATTGAGGGTGCATTTGGTGCTGTTTCACTTGGATATTTCTGCTGAAATGCATTTATCACACGGCAATGAGATTTTGTTGTGAAATAAAATTCCCCGGTGGCAATTCTTTGCTCTTGGAAAAAATTCAATTTTCAAATTTCAAATTCAAAATTTTGGCCCCAAAGAAACCCTAAGAGGACATTAATAGAAATCGCGATGAAAGCCCCGTCACAACTGTTCAGCTACACGAGGGCTTTTGACGATAGACCTCGAAATTTTGAACCATGGTCAAGTGACGAGAACGACATCAGAGGTGGCACCCTCCTCTCCTAACTACCACACCACACCCTCGGGAGGACACTTGAGCTCTCGGCAGATTTAACGTGCATCGCTCCCCTACACGGTGGCTCTTTAGTGGTACTGAGCTCGTGACACGCTATTCTCGATCCGATACCTTGACCACTAGGTTACTGCGGCCACGGGACTGGAGTTGAATCCGCAACTTTAGGTGTACAAGGCCAGCGACAAACCAACCCTGTGGGGGCTGCGGTAGACCAGTGGTCAAGGTATCGGATAATGGCAGGCATCTCATGAGTTCGAGCCCAGTACCACGTAAGACCCGCCGTATATGGCAGCGATGCACGCTAAATCTGTCAAGAGCTGAAACGTCCTCCCGTGGTGTAGTGACGTAGTTAGAAGAGGGGGATGCCAGCTCAGGTGTCGTCCAACGGCACTTGACCATGGTTTCAAAATTACGTGGTCCGTCGCCAAAAGCCCTCGTGTAGCTGAACAGAGCGACTTTGATACTCACTCATCCACTCCTCTCTCAAACCAACCCTGCAGGAAAATTGTAAAATTTTAATTCGTAATAAGATTTCTGGTGGTGTATTAAATTCTCTTAGCCTATTAAATCAGTTAAATTAAATTACATATTCAAGAAAAACTAAGTAGAATTCAGACAGTAAATTCAGAAACCACATTGAATCTGAAAATTCATTTTATTGGTATATGAGTAAATTAATCGCGTTAAATTATGATGTATTAATAGCGTTATTGATATGTATATTGATAATAACATAATTAAAACAAATTCGAGAAATTTCAAAAATGTTTTAATTACTTCACAAACTAGTTAAATTGAATTCATCAAGAACTGATTATCGTGATCTGAGTCTAGATATGTACAATGTTAAGTATTAAAGTAAATTTTGGTCTTAAAATAATAAAATTGCCACTAGAAAAAATTGTTAAAACCATAAGTAACCGAATTTTGTAATAAATGATCTGATTTATGAAAATCTAATTTTCTTAGAAAAATATAACATGTCAAATAAAAAAAATACTACAGTGAAACTTACAGAAAAAAATTATTATAATATGTTAAATATCACACACACACACACATGACCATCTTGATAAATAAAACTGGAATTTATAAAAAAAAGATTATGCATACAAAAAAATAATACAATATTCTAACTTCTTAACACATTCAAAACGCCCATCACAATTATCTTTTTATGATGAAAGAAGTTATGATGCATACACATACACACATATATAAACACATTTGTTTTGTTCTAAAACTCGTCACAGATCAATACATTGAGTCATTTTGTCAATAAGCTATCTAACTAACTTTTTATTCTATTCTTACAAAAATGTTATTTCTGCTCTAAATTTTTATGCAATTCAAAAATTTTGTCATTATTGCGAAGTGTTTATACAAAACACTTTAGCGCTATTTTAAAAATAATCTATATACATAAAGGAGAAAAACAACTCACTCGCTCATAACATTATCTCTCGACTTACAGACTGGAAATTTGATAGGCATGTTCCTTTTCTTGAGTAAAGATCCGCTAAGAACGGATTTCACGAAAATCGCCCTCAATGGAGTTAAGAGGGTTGAGGTATCCGACTACGTTAGGAACTGATTTTGCTTAAGTGTATAAATGGATAATATTTATAATATTTAGTGTCACTTAGGTTAGAAAATGTACATAAAATTGTTTTAAGAATATTATTACAGTAAAAAATCATTTAAGTAAAATATTTTGATAAAAAATGAACATAGAATGACCCATTTTCAAAGTATTCTCCTTTTGTGAAAAATACTTCTATTCTAATAATATTTTGCCTGTAAATAGCTCAGACCTCTGTACAGAGGTTTAACTAGAATTTTTGAAATATATAACTTAGAAGTGGGTTTATCCATGTTTTACGACAACAGAGAGGAGAAATTTAAAAAAAAACCCGCTGATAATTATTTAAATTGGATGTGACTCTGAAAATAATGTCAATTTTTCAAAAATATAGTCCAGACTCTCTGGAGAAGACTTAACATTACGTAAGCAAAGTATTATTTTTTAGAAGTATTTTTTATGAAGGGAGAACATTTTGAAAAAAGGTTATTCTAAATTAATTTTTTGCCAAAATATTGTATTTAAGTAATTTTTTTCCCTCAAAACGTCCTTAAAACAAATTTATACATGTATTCTAATCTAAGTGACTCTAAATATCATGAAAATTATCCATTTATGCGCGTTTGCAAAATCACGGTTCCGAACGTTTTCGGATACCTTAAGAAGTTCTATATATATATATATATATATATATATATATATATATATATATATATATATATATATATATATATTCCCTCGTTGTTAAACAATTACACTTCCTTACTTGAAATTCAGTAAGAATGTTTCTTTTGTTGAGTAGAGATTCTTTAATGAGTTTTACGGAAATCGAGTAAAAAGTGGGATTGAGAGGGGGGGTTACAGACTAAAATTTCAGGCTGCGAACTATTACTACTGTAGACTTGAAATCTGACATTTTTCTTTTTTTTCGAGTAGAGTCCGCTAAAAATGCGTTTTAAGTTTATCCACTCCCAAAGAGCCTTGTGAGGAGTTAAGGAGGTGGGGTGTTATAGACAAAAATTCCGTATTATGAGCTATTAGATCTACAAACAACAAAATCTGACATGTTCCCTTTGGTTTTGAATTAAATGATGATATTTTTGGAAATCGAGTCTCAAGGAAAGTTACGGGGCATATTGCTTCAAAATTTTCATTTTTAAACATTTAAACTTGGATTTCAAACTTGGCAAACATGTTTATTTTGTTGGGTAAGAATCCACTAAAAATGGAAGGGATTATGAGAAAATAAAACATATTTCTACTTCAGTTTTAAAAATTCCTATCCTTTTTAAATCAACTGAAGGCTATTGAAAAATGTTTCATTAGAATCGAATGCTTAATGCTAGGTCTTAGATATCGATAATTTATAATTACTGTATATTTATAATGAAATACACAGCGAAGTGTGTTAGTAATGACAAGACTATAAATATATAGGAGAAAAGAGGCTCATTTAATCACTCACCACGGGATCTGGAGAACTATTAAACCTACAGATTGGAAATTTGGTATGCATGTTTCTTTTGTTGAGTAGATATTTGGTAAGAACGGATTTCGTGAAACTCCACTTTCGAAGGGGGGAGATGAGAAATTTTAGACAAAACTTCCCGTTTTTGAACTATTAGACGTACAGACTCGGAATTGCGCAGGCATGTTTATTTCCGTAAGTGGATATGTCACTGTGGATCTCCAAAATTGGAGAACGTCGACATACATCAAATACGTTGGTGAAAGGTAGAATATTGTATTACAATCTTGTACATTCGGACTTTCACCGACATATGTCGACAATCACAGATATGCTCTGGTGAAGGTTGAAAACAGAGGAGCCGACAAAGAGGTGACTGGCTGTTTCCTGCCAAATCCTTTATTCTGCTGGGAGTCGGTCAGATTTGTCAGTCTTATGCAGGGTTTGATGGTACGAACACAACATTTTCTTCATTTTTTTCCCGATACCCTAATTTATACTGAATGCATACAGCAGTGAATCGTGATCTTTTTCTTGAAAAGTTAAATGCATTGGTTGTGGGTAAACGAGAAGACAATTGTTTTTATTTTTCAAAAGAAAAGTATTCTAAAATACTGTCTGAAGTGGTTTCTGCTAAAACTAAGTGCAACACACCTTTGGATTACAGATGATTAAAACGTTTTCAAGTTTTAAAAATAAAGGATGAAGATAAGTTAGTTGTACCATTAAAACCAGGAGAAACGAATATACAGTATTATGTTACCAATGATGAATAGTTCGGTGTGCTATATGAAACTACTCACATCAGAACAGGCCACGGAAGAAGAACACGTATGCTTAAAGAGTTGCAAATTAAATACAAAACTATTACACATGAAGTTGTAATGTTATATTTAAATTTATGCAAACAGTGTCAAATGAAGCACAGTACACCTAAGAAAGTTATCGTTGTGAAACAAATGATCAGTTCTGAGTTGAACTCAAGATATCAAGTTGATCTGATAGATCTGCTGTCAAACAGAGATGGCGAATATAAGTTCATAATGGTGTATCAAGATCATTTAATTAAGTTTGTCCAGCTACGACCTTTGAAAACTAAGAGAGCTGAAGAAATAGCGTATCACGTTCTTTCAATATTTTTAACATTTGGTGCTCCAGCAATATTGCAATCAGATAATGGTAGAGAATTCAGTAATCAAGTCATATCCGAAATATGCACTATGTGGAAAGATGTTAAGATAGTTCATGGAAAAAGCCTCGTCAGAGTCGAACACAAGGCTCAGTTGAAAGGGCCAATCAGGCTATACAGTATATTCTAATTGCATGGATGAACGTTAACGATACAAATAAGTGGTCAGAAGCTTTACCCTTTGTTCAATTTTCCAAGAACACTACATACCACGAAGGAATACACCAAAGTCCTTATGAATCCATGTTTGGTGTTAAAGCAAAAAGAGGTATAGAGCATCGTCTTTTTTGCCTAGCGAACAAATCGCAAATATTGAAACCAAAGAACAACACAAAGAAACTGTCAATGCTTTTGAAACCGAAGAACAGCTTGAAGAAGGAAAAAAAAATTTGAGCGGTGGTCATACCGACAACCATATTCCAAAGAAAAATACTGAAGAGGACTTGCAATCTACCACGTCTGCACATCAAGTTCTGAATGAAAAACACGAGTTAAATTCTAAAAAAAGAGCGGCCGCGAAAGAGAATCTTCTACTGCGAGCAACAAAAATGTTACGAACCTCACAAAAATAATTTGCTCCTGCTTAAATTGGTGATACTGTACGGATACGTCCTTGATGTCGACCGTGATCGTACAGATAACCGAAATGTGTTAGCGATTGTTGTTGGAATAGAAGACTCCGACTTCTATAAACTTGCAAATGAAAATTGTTCCTTCATGCAGCTTTACACACGTAATCAGTTCGTAATTTGTAAAGAAAAGTTACTTTCGATAGATGTGATTTATTTTCAAGAAATGTCGCTGAGAGAAGCAGCTGCAGCTAACTCGAGAAGCGACGGGCTAGGCTATACAAGCTGTCATTGCAAAAGGAAGTGATCCACAAATACAGGCAGTTGTAAAAGCAAGGGCTTCTTGTGCAATTCAAAATGTCATAATAGTTTAATTTGTTGCAATAAATGAGATTTGAATCACGTAATTTAGTAAGGTTTTATTACTATTATTTTATTTTCTCATTCAGAAAAAAAGTACTATATATACATAATTAAGTAATTTTTTAATTTCTATAATTTTCCTTTCTCATTTTGAATGTACTGTGTGTTTTAAGTTTCTCATTTAGAACGTACTGTATAATTAAGTAAGTTTTTAACTTCTATATTTTCCTTTCTCATTTTAAATTAACTGTGTGTTTAAATTTCTTGGGCATTCCTCTCAGAAAGAGAGACGAAATATTTGTCGCGCCTGAATTAAGGAGAAGAAAATATAAATGTCCGAGATGTTCAACATTCACCATTAGTGCATGGTGAATGTCGGCATTTTCCGTACCGGTGTAAGTCAGAAATAAGGATATTAAGCAAATATTTCTGACATACACCAAGTGACAATGAGAATGTTGACATTCACCGGTGAAAGTCGACATTCTCCAGATTTCGGTGTTCCACCGTAAACGAGATACACTATTAACGGATTTGGAGAAAAATAGCTCACCTCGACGAGAGTGGGGTGTAACAGATAAAAAAAATTCTCGTACATACTTGAAAGTTTGCAGTCATCTATCTTAGGTTGCGAAGAAATAAACTAAAATCGTGTTTTAAGAAAATTAACTCCTAATGGGAATTGTGGGAGCATTAAGGGCAAAAATTCCCGTTTTTGAGCTGTATGACCTGAAGTTTATAAAGCATGTTTCTTTTGTTGAGTAGAAATCCACTAGAACGGATTTTGGGGAAATCGTCCTCCACAATGGTGTAAAAGTGTATATTTATATATTTGATTTAGATTAATTCAAGCATCTAAATTTGGTAACGAGACCGCCACGAAATGGATTTCACATTAGAAGACTTGCCGTGTCTGCAAAGGCCGAGTTGCTAAAATGCAGCCTCATTAGGAACTAAAAAAAAATATTTGACTTAGATAATATTGGCTGCAGATAATCTTTTCTATTAAAATTAGACTTAGTGTTTCAAATTTTGCTAAAAGGAACTTTTCTTAAAAATCTGTCGAAAAGTTTCTTCAAATTTTTAAAATTAACTCATAGTTTAAAAGATTCAGGGAAGTCTTGACTTATTTTTAGATCTAAAAAGATTTAAAAAAGTTGTTCCCAAAGTAAAGCGGTTTAGCTAAATTCTAGAGTTTAATTCCAAGCTTTAAAACATAAGTGTTAATACATCATTATCTTTTACAATACATCAGACAATATGTGTTTATTTTGGCAATTAAGATACATAGATTATATTTTCAAGACACAGTTCCCATCAAATCGATAATTAAGCTAAAATTGATGACTTGAGTTTGAAAAATCAAGGGGAAAAAACTCTCTAAAAAAACCTTTAATACTATGCAAATTTAACTCATTTTTTGTTCAAGTTCTGCTATCTGTGCTTGACATCAAACAAACCCACTATTTATGAGTACATGCAGCGTAAAAACTGATTTAGATAATTTAACATGCTCCGCTACCGGTCATTGCATTCATTATTGACTTCAAACACTTTAAAAAATGTGTCATTTATCGTTAACAGCCTAAGCAGTCATTTTGAAACTAATCAGCAACATGGAAAGCTGTGAAATGCACATTCAAAACACTCTCCATTAAAGCAGTTTCACTTTTCCAAATCAAAATTTGGAGCCGTTTCTATTTGTCACCATGACCCTGAGACAGAGTGCATGCCGGGAGAGGAGGAGGCGGGGCTTGTGACGTCACGAGAACCCAGGAATCGATGATGACGTCAAAGGATCGCTCTACAGCTGCGGTATTTTAACCGGAACTTATGCTGGTTTGAGACCGCAGTATTCTTGACCACTGCTTTAAAACAATTGGAAACTAATGTAATATTTAAGAGGAAACTGTGGAATTATTTAATGCAGCTCGCTGGTTCGTAATTATTGGCCGCATTTGGCCCGAAGCGGTTTGAATTAGGGTTATGCATACGTGACACATATGTATTGTACTTTGAAATAGTTAAAATAAATAATAAATAGGAATTTTTGGAGGTATATAAGGAGAAAATTTTATGCATCTAAATTCCATGAACGTTGCACTAAGTAAAAGAAGGTGTGGGGTGAGGGGGAGTGGGGTATCAGAAAATGGGGAGGCGGTCCAATTTTTAACTTATATTACACAATGTAATATTTATACTTACGCATAAATTACCAAAATGATCTTATTTCATTTTTTTTAATCTTCAGTGCTTATTTGAAGTTATTAATTACAAAAATTAATTCCGTTCAATATTTTTTTTTTTTTAAAAGTATATGAAAAACTCGAAATGCTTAATTAAACTGTTCCCGGTTTTTCCCGAGCTGAGCTCGGGCAGGCGAAAAGTACCATCCTTGCTCATCCCGAGTGAAGCTCGGGCCTTGTGAAAATTTACGCTTGTGAACGACTTACCCTTTAAGTTGTTCCTTCACCGTCTTGCCTACCTAAGAGTGTGGGAGAATTAAACTCAGAACCGGAAACTTCCATTATAACCAATATTTACTTTACTCAAGCATACTAATCAACAACAGATTAACCTTTTAAGTAAATGTCCTATTAGTGATAGGGAGAAAGCAATAAACCTTAAGCGAACAAGCGCAAATAACCAATTTAATTTAACCTAATCTATCGTTGACTACAAATCCCCAATCCACTAATTTAACGCAGTGGCTTTTAAACTTAAGCTGCGAAAATAAACTTTATTGTATCTTATCTTCGTGGTGACTGTAACAGTTTCTCTGCTCCTTCTTTGTACAATTACAAAACTCTGACTTTATATAGTCGAACTAAACTACATATCAGAGATTCTTCTTGAGAGGGATGGCCATGAATTAAACGCAAATGCTAGCCCAAAGATTCCCCAAGAGGATTAGTGAGAAGATCCCGTAAAGATCCGTCACACACTCTGCAATCGGTCTTTCCCAAATAATCTCACATTTACTTTTTATGGCCTCATCAGACATTTGGCTTTGGAAACAATAAACTATATCCCCAGACATCTTTACAGATCTATAATGATGGCAGCAGAAATTTTGGGGGGAATATCTGGTAGCGAAGTACACATCATTACTCCTACCGGAGTCATGGACATTAAAATCAAAAATCCAAATTTTTGCTCAGTTTTTAGATCAGAGCTTACTGCTGTCAGAAGGGGTTTGCAGTACGCATGTGAAACACAGGTTCAGTTTCAAGATGTTTGGATTCTGACTGACAGCCGTGCTTCCATACAACATCCTTCCAATTGGAAATCTATAGGGGACCAAACTAGCCTTGATATTCTTAATCTTCTTGATTGGATTTCTTCTAATCATTGCGTACATTTCCAGTGGATCCCTTCCCAGGTGGGGATTGATGGTAATGAGAAAGCCGATTTCTTAGTTAGGACTGCGGCTGAAGAGGAGGTGAGCTCTAGTAGTTATCTTACATTCAGTGGATTATCTTCCCTTGAGAAGCTTGAACTCCATCATCGTGGAAGAACTCTTCCCAGTCATTCTTGCTACTTTGGAAGAAATCCAGGAGGTTCATTTAAGCTTATGCCCAGGAAATACCAGACTGTCTTCTTGCGCTTTGTGAGTGGGCATATAAAAGCTCTCTCTTTTCGTCAGGGTTAGAAGGATATATCCAGAGTGTCACTTGTGTTATTCCGAGCTCGTCTCTCCTGCCCACATCTTGACCTGCTTGGATTTCAAGAAGGACGAGGTCCTTCTGGACCCTCTTCTGTTCTTAGACTTTCTTGATGTTTTTGGATTTTTGGAGATTGTCTAGCATTGCTAGACAATCTGGGATTAGAAACAACAACAACCACAACATGGTTTCGAATAATTGAAAAGTATCACTAGGTGGAATTTTCTGAAAAAGAGGACGTCCTTCTTCTGAGCAAACCCCTTCACGCTTGTTTGAAAGACACTTTATTGACAACATTCCACCAACGGAGAAGAAAACTAATCCAATATGACAGTGTATTATTTGTTGCTCAAAGAGAGACACTAAAGAGAGGAAGGTACGAAGAGAAACAAGATTCTACTGTCCTGATTGCGATGTTGGGTTATTTGCAATACCGAGTTCTCGAATTTAACATACACGATCAAATTTTGATAAATAATTTCATAATCATTTAAGTAAATGCAAAAAATGTAAAAAAATTTGTAATTCAAGATAAAAGCTATGTATTCTAAACTTTATGTTTATAGTTATTTGGAATTGATCCCAAAGTCTAATGATTTCTGTCATACAGAAAGCCTAATTTACAGGTAAATTACTCATTTATTTTTAAGTGGATTTTTTTTTACATTAATTTTCATGAAATTTTACATGCCAAAGATGCTATTATGTTAAAAAAGATATGCATGTGTTTTAAAATAAGCATTTATAAATTGATTTTATCCATGTTTCAGAAACAAAATGAACCTGGAAGAGGTTAAATATTGCACGGAAAAATTTAAAAGAAAGTTATACATAACAATTCATGGTTTAAAATAAAAAAAATAAAAGAGCAGTATTTTTTCACAGTTATTCAAGTAAGAAAAATGTTCTTCAGGTATTTTTTTTGAAGATTTTTATTCATTTCCATTTCGGACTTATGCGAGTATATAAAGTTACTTTTACAAATAATACTAAATGTTATAAGCAGTTCCGCATACAAAATTGGAAACTTTGCTGTAAATATTGGAAGTTTTTGGACACGTTGAGCATTTTTCGTATTCCTGAGTTTGAATTCAGATTTAAAAATAAAAATTTGACAAAGGGTATTAAATTCCGTATAAAAAAAAATCTCAATTATGCTTAAAAATAAAGGACATTGTTTTTAAATTTATATTTAATATTATTTTCAAATCTCCTATTTACACTACTAGTTCAAAACGGAAATTTCAAGTGGTAGGATTTGGTAAGCATAAAAATTCATGGAAATTCATCATTAGAAAGTGATTTCTTAATTATGAAATGCTAGAAAGCTATTTTAATCAACCAGTTTCAAATGCTTACTGTTGCTGCTGAAATCTTCTTAAAGTCTTAACTCTCCTTAAGGTTTACTACCTTGAAGAATACAAAGTGTAGGCAATTTAGGCAAACGGAGTTTTAATTGGTTATTAGATTCAAAATCATTGGGAAACCTTCTAAGGACACTGTTATTGTTAATGATTTGAAAATGGCAATTTGTAGCACCAGGGATTGGTGTACGTATTTCCTTTTACTGGTGGAAAAGGAGTCAAAAATTGTTTTTCCCAGCTCAAAATTGTACAACAAACTTTTGTACACACAGTTAAATTTATTTCTGTTTATCCTTGATTTGTCAAAGGCACATTCTTACAAATGTTAACAATAAAAATATCCTTGAGTACATTATGCACCTAGTGGTGACTTTTCCAAGCCAGAATAGTATCTGGATTGTTCTTTTGGTACTGCCAGGGAAAAGAAAAAGAAATATACTGTCATCTGTCATAGAAAAGAGCCTTCATCTTTGTAGAAATTAAATAATTAATCATTGCTTGCATCTGTTATTATGCTATGGAGAAAATAAACTAGTGTCTCAGAAAATATTAAGCAAGATTAATAAAATATAGATTCGAAGGGTACAAAAAGATTAAACTTTGATTATTCAATAATTTTCAACAGACATCATTGTAGGGAATGCAATGGAAATAAATCATTAAGAATCTATTGCATGAACACAATTGAAAGAACTTGCCTTTTTTGAAATAATTAGTTCATCTAAGAGTATCATCAAAAATATATGCAATAATTTCTAACCCGGAATTTCAAGGGCATTTGACCTTCCAAAAAAATTAAGAATAATTGAAGGAAGCAATTTTCTACTATTTATTGTATAGATAAAGATGAATAAAAGTAGTTTCATCCTTGGATTAAAATATAACATTTAAAATATATCCAACAAACGGTATATTTTTATAATATTTTACTTCACAGATACTTACTTAATTAAAAATGAGTTGTGGTGTTTAAAAACTCGTTTAAAAACTTTAGAAACTGTAATAATAAGATTAATAAATCCCATTTTTAGGAAGGATAATTTGAAAAATAATGTGTATAAAGTGTATAGTTGTCTCTTCCCCATTCATGACAAACAAACATGAATTGGTTGAAATAAATAGCTAAAATGATAAGGGTTGTTTTCAGATAGTGAGAAGGTTCAACACAAATATTTTATTGTTATTCATAATTTTAAATGCATTTAATATGAACCGATTTAAAATGATATAGGGAGTTATAGAATTACAACAATAACTACGTCCTATAGATTTATTTGATTAAATATCACTCTTGAATTATTCGAAGGACTTTGGCAGCAAATTTTAAATGATATGAAGAGTAATAGAATTACAACAATAACTACATCCAATAGATTGATTTGATTAAATATCTCTCTTGAATTATTCGAAGGACTTTGACAACAAAGTTTTAAATGATATAACGAGTAATTGAATTACAACAATAACTATATCCAACAGATTGATTTGATTAAATATGGCTCTAGAATTATACGAAAGTTTTTAGCAACAAAGTTTTAAACTATGGTAAAAAATGAGAGGAATACCTAATCTGATTCTTCAGTTTTTCATTTCCACTACGCACCACGTGAGGACTTTTAAGCCAAACACCATTTAAAGTGTATGTCACCTAAAGTGTTAAGTCACCTATACCATATTTTCGCATTTTTACTTATTTAATAATCTTAACGAAGAAAATATGGATAGTAAACACAAGAACTAGAATAGAATATATATCTCGTTTAAAACCACGTACAAAAAAGGTTTAAGTAAAAAGTAATGATGCTCAATAATGTTGTGAGTTTTTAATGTAGTTAGTTTAAGAGATAAGATCTTTTTAGTTTTTTTGGGGAATAACAATATCCCCATCCTTTCACATGAATAATCCATCAACAGATCTTCAGCAGACGCCCGAAACATGTGGACAATCTTTAATTCAATACATTGAGGGTGAGTGAAACTCGAATGAATATATTCTCGTTCTCGTATGCAATTGCATTAGCACATTCATTGTTTGTCTATAAATCAAATATTTTACGATCCCTACAGATATGAGAAGTTCACATGCACAAAGTAAACTTTATTTTCATTTCATACATTTAAATATTTCTCAAGAGTGACTAGATCCCAGTTTTTTTTTGTAGAAGAGTTATTACTCGTAGTCTTGTATTACTATAATTTTATATTTGGTAACTATTACTAATTATGTTGTACTTAAGACACAAATGTACTTCTTTCTTTGTGGTAGTAAAATGTTTAATACAAATTTCAAATAATAGTCTATACATCATTAGTCCATAACGTGTATATAAAATGCATGAATATCTTTTCGTTTTAGTTTTAGATTTAGTATATAATGTCTATTTATTTAAAATCAATATTTAGTAGCATTTTATATACTGTGGTTAAATTGCTTTATTATGTTTATTATACTTCGTGAAAAATATAATTACAACAAAGTAAACTTGTGTAATGATTTAAAGGGTGTTTTTTTAGAGGTATAGAACTTTAAATTGCAATAAAACAACGATGTATTATTCGATTGACATGAATTGTTTTTTATTCGAAAGATAATCTTGTGGCATTACATTTTAAATATGATTTCTGGCATATGACTGCCACGGCTGGCTCGGATGTAGTCCAATCTGGACGTCCAATTTTCGATGACTTTTTCCAACATTTGTGACCGTATATCGGCAATAAGACGGCGAATGTTGTCTTCCAAATGGTCAAGCGTTTGTGGCTTATCCGCATAGACCAATGACTTTACATAGCCCCACAGAAAATAGTCTAGCGGTGTTAAATCACAAGATCTTGCAGGCCAATTCACAGGTCCAAAACGTGAAATTAGGCGGTCACCAAACGTGTCTTTCAATAAATCGATTATGGCACGAGCTGTGTGACATGTTCCACCGTCTTGTTGGAACCACAGCTTCTGGACATCATGATTGTTCAATTCAGGAATGAAAAAGTTAGTAATCATGGCTCTATACCGATCACCATTGACTGTAACGTTGTGGCCTTCATCGTTTTTGAAGAAGTACGGACCAATGATTTTACCAGCCCATAAAGCGCACCAAACAGTCAGTTTTTTGGATGTAACGGTGTTTCGACATACACTTGGGGATTAGCTTCACTCCAAATGCGGCAGTTTTGTTTGTTGACGTAGCCATTCAATCAAAAGTGCGCTTCATCGCTAAACAAAATTCGCTTATGAAAATCGGGAACAACGGCAATCTCGTTTTGGGCCCATTCGACGAATCTACGCCTTGCTTGATGATCGTTTTGATGAATTGCCAAACCAAACTGAGAATAAATCACTTGACAGCTGTTAAATCGGTCGCCATCGTGGAAAGTAATGCCAACTTAAACTTCTATACCTGGAAAAAAAGCACTCTTTACAAATATATTGCATTTATATTCAATACATGAATCAAATCTCCCTCTCAATGAAATGTTTGAATATACTAAATTTGTTAGTTGGATTCAACAGAATAACATTAGTTTTATGTTATTTCAAAGTTGTGTGGGCTGTTTTCGTTAAAGAAATTAGTGAATGCAAACTCATGAAAAAACAATTCCTCTTGTCTTTTCCGCAGAAATGCTAAGTAGCGAAAGATTTGACATTTTTTTAAAGATAAATTGAATTCAATTTAAATTTCCATCATTCAAATTGAAGGAAAAATCGTTTTCAAATAACATTTACTTATTATCACACTCAATAATTTCTCAATTCAAGTTTAATACAATACACGTAGTGAAAAATTCAACTTTGAAAGAAAAATATGAGATTCAAAGAAAATACCAATTTGGAAATCTTCTATCATAGCTTTCAACCATCCTCCCACCTACTCTACGACTAACACTAAAATAGAAGTTCTAATTTACATAAAACTAAGTCTTCATCATGGAAAGCAGTTTTAAACTGAAATCACAGTTAAAAAGATTATTTTACCCAAGAGGATTATTAGAAATCCCGAATAGAACCCGTTACAAACTTTAAAATTTATTATACGGATATATTAACCTGCTAAATAAAAATTTCAAATTATTAATTTTATTACATGTTAAATTCTTAAATACGCAAGTTGAAAATCTTCCACATTAGATGGAAGGAATGAAAGAAAAATATTCGTAGATTTCAAATAATTGTCCCAAAAAATATCGTTTGTTTTAATTATGAAAAAATAACGCACAGAAATCTCGAAAAAGAAGTGTTTGAAACCAATTCTGAAGAAATTGTTTCAAGTATATATATACAGGGTGTTTCAGCTAAGATGTTACAAACTTCCAGGAGAGGTAGGGGACAACAAGACGACTCGAAGTATATAGGCAATGCTGGGTCGGAAATGCTTTCCTAAGGTTCCACGCGCCCACAAAATTTAGGGTGCAAAACTTCAACTGGTCTTAAAAACGGGAAAAATTGTCGAAATGCTTTGGGTTTTGGTCAAAATTATTGTTATTATTTATTATTTCATAAAAAAATTCGAGCAATATTGCTGCTAAAACATCGCTAGAGGGCGCTTTAGACTTTGGAACGCTAGGAAAAATATTTTTCAATATTTTTAAAGTTTTTTTATGGCTTTCATAAGTTGAAACTTTAACTTGAATTTTGATACCAGATTTGGTATCCTCCAGGAAAATTGATGTAAAAAAATCGAACATTGTTCAGGGCACTTAAAAGCACAAACGGTGCTAAAAAACGAGCAAAATGTTGGATTTCGGTGCGGTTTTGCACGAAAAGCATTCCCTGTTGACTAATTTGTTCAAAACAAATTTTGACATTGTTGCCAAATTTAAAACCAGAGGTGCTTCAGACAAGTAAAAAGGCATTTCCGACCGACCTTTCTATGTGATTCCGAGTCATCTAGGTATACTCTTCCACCAACGAGGTAGAGTACACCTAGACGACTCGGAATAAAATAAGAAAGGTGGTTCGGAAATGCCTTCCTGAAGCAGTAAGACAATCGAAAGCCTGATACGTAGCCCAGGAATTGCAAGTGTCGTGGCAGTGAATAAAGCGAGCAGGGTTCTCGGCGAAAATTTTAGCGAGAGAGTGTTAAAGGTAGAATATGCAAATTTCACCGTCGAGAGTTGAATTAGCCGCCAGAGGGACAGAACGATAAGAAGGAGTCCGCTGGAAGGAAGCTTTATTTCCATCGCACACAGACTGTTTGTACGATGGCAGAGTACACGAACGCAGAGAAAGCAGATATGATTCTGGCGTACGGGGCCACAGATTGCAATGTTCGAGCCGCTCAGAGGTTGTACGCCGAAAGACATCCTGTCAGGCGGACTCCTGCTCATACCATGTTTGCTCGCCTACACCAGCAATTATGTGAGACCGGTTCATTCCAGAAGGCAGCACGTAATCGAGATCGGACGGCACGTACCGAATTGAACGAGGAAATTGTACTAGATATGGTAGAGACCACTCCCAGTTTAAGTACACGAGGTATCGCTAATGAAATCGGGATTTTATACAATAGCGTTTGGAGGATTCTCGATGATAGTGCCCTGCATCCATTTCACTACCAGCGCGTCCAGTCACTAAAAGAATGTGACTTTGCACCTCGTCAGGCCTTTTCACAGTGGTACTTGCAGCAACGAATTGCAAAATCCCTTTTTGCAGCCTCCGTGTTGTTCACAGATGAGACGTCTTTTTCGAGAGAGGGTATTTTCAACACCCATAACAGCCACTCGTGGGCAGCAGTGAACTCACATGTAACACGTACTCGGGCTGCACAGGATCGTTTCCTGGTTAACGTAGGGGCTGGCATTCTAGGGGATCATCTAATAGGACCCTACATTCTGCCTGATCGTCTGATTGGTCCACGCTACCTGATATCCTTGGAACAAGTTTTGCCAGAGTTATTGGACAGCGCACACGTTACCGCTGTGACTCGTACTTCCATGTGGTTCCAGCAAGATGGAGCCCCCGCACATTTCAGTATTTCTGTTCGGAATCACTTGGATTCAACATGTGGTGAACGATGGATTGGCCGTGGAGGTCCAGTGCATTGGCCTCCCCGGTCGTCCGACCTTTCTTGTCTGGATTATTTCTTCTGGGGGCAAATGAAATCCTTGGTGTACGAAACACCCGTAAATAGCGCCGAGGAACTTGTAGCACGCATCAGTGCAGCAGCCGGGAAATACGAAACACTCCAGAAATGTTATCGAATGTCCAACGCTCCATGAAGCGAAGAATTCAATCACATGCGGCGGGCGTCAGTTCGAACACCTCCTTTGACAGCAGTTTTTCCTCCTTTTCTTTACTTTTTCTTTTATGATTATGCATAGCAGTTAGTAAACAGCTTTTTCCTCCTATTTTGAGTATTTCCTTGTGTTTTACTTCTTGTGATTTGGTACTTGTGTTTTTTACCCTCTTTTACTAAAATTTTTGCTATATAAATACTTCTTTGCAACACAGACCAACTCGAATCTCATTTAGGAGGAAAAATTGCTAGTAATTATTCGGCTTACACCCAAACACAAAATTATCCAAATGAGTTTCCAAGTTGCAATGTCTGAAAGCGCCCTCTGGCTTTGATTAATGGCTACCAAGTCAAAATTTATTTTGAACAAATTAGTCAGTAACGGAATGCTTTTCGCGCAAACCGCACCGAAATCCAACATTTTGCTCGTTTTTAGCACCGTTTGTGCTTTAAGTGCCCTGAACAATGTTCGATTTTTTACATCAATTTTCCCTGGAGGATACCAAATCTGGTATCAAAATTCAAGTTAAAGTTTCAACTTATGAAAGCCATAAAAAAACTTTAAAAAATATTGAAAAATATTTTTCCTAGCGTTTCAAAGTCTAAAGCGCCCTCTAGCGATGTTTTAGCAGCAATATTGCTCGGAATTTTTTTATGAAATAATAAATAATAACAATAATTTTGACCAAAACCCAAAGCATTTCGACAATTTTTCCCGTTTTTAAGACCAGTTGAAGTTTTGCACCCTAAATTTTGTGGGCGCGTGGAACCTTAGGAAAGCATTTCCGACCCAGCATTGCCTATATACTTCGAGTCGTCTTGTTGTCCCCTACCTCTCCTGGAAGTTTGTAACATCTTAGCTGAAACACCCTGTATATATATATATATATATATATATATATATATATATATATATATATATATATATATATATAAACAAGAAATCTAAGAAAAAATTTTAGTCAATTTCTACTACGGTCAACAAAGAAAATTTTTATATTAGCTACTTTTTATTAAATAATTACAATTAATAAATATATGTATACACATAGGGCAGAGTCACAATACTAAGTGGCAATTTATTTTTATTAATTATCATTAAAGTTTAGTATTGTCATCCAAAACAATCGTCTATATGAAATTCCAGTTCAACTGAAAGCTTTAAAAAGTGAGGGGGGAAAATATATCTTTTACTCGTGCAAAGTTTTGACCCAAGTCTCTAAATATGAAGCTAAAGTGGCTTATCTGTAATTCTTTAAATAATTTGCTTCGGTAAATTAATTTTAATTAATTACAATTAAATTATCATATTGTCACCCAAAACAATCGTGTATAGAAAATTTCAGCTCAAATGACCGCTTTAAAAGGGGAGAAAAACCTTTTGTCCCTAAATTTTGACACATGTCAACAAAAATGATACCAATGCGGCTGTATTTGTAATTCTTTGAATAATTAGTTTTAACCAATTAATTTTTATTTATTATAATTAAATTACAATATTGTCATCCAAAATAATCATGTATATTAAATTTCAGCTTAATTGAGCTCTTTAAAATGTACTTTATTAACGATTTAGAATTTGAATGAGATATATTGTGAGTGTGAATTAATAGTAGGAATTGGAAAAGCGTTTGTTTTTCTCCCCTCCCTATATTAATTACCAGGCTAAAATTGCCACATATCAGATGATATGTGATTTGATTCCGTTATAAAAGAATCGAACGTAAGCGTTAAGCCTTTTTTTCTCTTAATCAATATAATGAAAGAATTTCTAAAGTTCTCCTCTCAGACATAAAGCTTCGAATTATAAAAATATGCTTTAAATTAAGGTGCTGAAAGACTCCATTATTCCGAGAGCAAATTTAGACGAATGTAGAAGATTTATAGTGACTGGAAAGCACATTCCTTAAATGGAATGAGTGTGACAACACATCTGATGGATAGAGTTTGGAATCAAACATGTCATTTCAGAACTTCCTAAATTATCTCAACTACTTTATGGAATGAGAGCACACTTTTATCATTGACTTTATCTGCACTTTTTCAAAACGCTAAATTAAGTAGAACTGAACAAAATTACCACACTTTGGTAGATTAGATGATTGGATTGAATTGTGAAAAGTATATTGCAACTTCAGAAATTCTCAATGAATTCAAATGAAGATAAATCAAGCAAAGTTTATTTATTGGATCTGTCTGTATTTGAACATTTAAAAAAAACTAATGGTAATGTATTTGTTTCAATATATGTTATTGAATATAAAAAAATGTTAGAATACTTTAAAGCATTAAAACTAATAGGGAGAAAATGCTGTAATTTTTTATGAATATTTAAGTAATTGTTTTAATAAACAGATGTCCTTAAAAAAAGTGTCGGGAAAATTCCAAAGTTTTATTATTAGTATGGTATTTAATAATATAGAGACCAGCATTTTAAAAATATTTTTTTATATAGAAAGTAAGTGTATGGTCACAACTTAAGTGTTATGAATTTAAACGTGCAAAACGAAACAATCGTATGAAGTTAAAATTAATGTAACTGAAAACAACTTAATAAAAATAAGAATTATATCAAGTATCTCATCAATAATCAATATTCATATAGTACATTCATATTTAAAAAAAACATTGTTTTAAGTTTATTTTATTACCAGAAGAACAGACATATTCAATGTTGAATTTTTCTGCAAAAACTTAGAAGAATGTATATTTACAGATATTACCCACAGCTCTGCTGGACAGTTCCAGGTTTTGTAGGAATATATACTATTCATACGTATGTAAACTACAGATATCTATGCCTTAACATTAAGCATTCGATTGTATTAAAAATATTTTAATAACTCTCACCTCTTGAATTAAAAAGGACAGAACATGAATTTCTAAAATTGAAGTAGAATTATCTTTTACGCTACCGTAATCCTATTTCTTCAAAGTGGATTTCCGCAATACCACTTTTGTCGATCTCTACTCAACAAAACAAACATGCTTGCCAGATTTGAGTCTAAATCTAATAGTTTAAAAACGGATTTTTTTTAACAATAAGCTCCGTAACCCTCTCCTTCTCTCCTCCTTATTCTGTGACTAGTTCTTAAAGGATTTCGAGTCATATAAAGAAACATGCATACCAAATTTCATTGTTGTAGGATTAGTAGTTCGATCATGGGATTTTTTTATCTGCAAAAACTCCCCGCAAGCCTATGGGAGTCGATTTCCATAAAATTCGTTTTTAGGAACATGTATACCAAACTTCAAGTATGCGGGTCCAACAATTCAAAAAGCAGGATTTTTTTTTATCTGTAACGCTTCTTAGCCCGTCGCAACCTCCCTTGTGGTTTATTTTCCGCAAAATCTGTTTTTAGCATATCTCTACTCCATGAAAGGAACATGTCTACGAAATTTCAAGTATGCTTATCCGACAATTCAAAAACAAGATTTTTTTATCTATAACATTTCTTAGACCGTCGCAATCCCCCTTTGGGAATTGATTTTCGCAAAATCCGTTTTTAGCAGATCATGAAAGGAACATGTCTAACAAATTTCATGCCCATAGGTATAATTCTGGAAATATCGTGATGAGTGAGAAATTCGCTATTCTCCTTCATATATGTAGATTATGAATTGAGAATAATGGGAAAGAGAGAAACAACTCTAAAAATGTATTATTCCATAAATAAGGAATTCAGTATTGAACAAGAAAATTAAAATTCAATATAGAAACAAGCATTTTATTATCTTATTTACACTAACAGCATATTATAATAATACGATTAATATAAACTGAACTAAAATTCAATATAGAAACAAGCATTTTATTATCTTATTTACACTAACAGCAGCATAGTGAAATATATTTGGAGTTAACAATTTCTAATTTATTTTATTTATTTATTTAATTTTTTGCTTAATATTACTGAAGAAAAAATGAGAATTTCGTCATTAAGTTAGAGATAAACAAGAACAACACATTAAAAAGTAAAACTATGAAAATTGAAATAAGTATATGCCAATTCAAAATATGGGAATTATTCTTGTTGTGGCTAATGCCTAATGTCTGACGTAGTCAGAATGAGGCCCACGATATTCATCGTGCAAGGGGCTAGAAGTACGCCTGTCGTTGGCCTTGAGAACCATACAGGTGGTAGTACGAATTAGCTCAGTGAAATTCCCCGAAGGGACGATAGATGGCGACACCACCTATCTCCACCTCCACAATTTTGGCATGGAACTGAAGGGGAGGGAAATATTCTCCAGTCCCCTGCACTCGTGAGTCAGCCCACAAGACTTTCGGACCCACTGACTTAACGAGCACATACTCTGTGTCTACTCGGAGGGTATTAGGGGGCATCGGGCATCGAGCCCAGGCCTTCCGGTCTGGAGTCCGATGCTCTAACCTTAAAGCTACCCACGGCCTCGGGAATTATTCTTTAAAATATGGATTAAAATGGAGCAAATATATATATATATATATATATATATATATATATATATATATATAATTTATATTATGCTAAATTACTATTTATCTCATTTAAGCAAAACAGATCGAAAAAAAGAAGGCAGTACTAGATAAAGCAAAATGTCAACATTAATAAAATAAGCATTAAAAAAGAGTATTTAAGCATATTGGTCTTGCCAGTAGTAAATCCATACCAACTGTTATTATACATAGCTTGACGCATTTGTAAATCAAACTTCATGTGTGTAAGCCAAATATTGTAAGAGGAGTACCATTTGAAAAACTCTTCATAAATTTTAAACATTTCTTTAAAAAATATTAAATGATGGTTAGCCTTTTATAGTATCTTGAGAACAAAATTTGTTCCACGTAATCCGTTTACATTGATTACAAGCAAAAAAATGTAAAAAGCATTAAATCAAAAAATTTTGTATAAAACGTTCCATATCTCCTTAACCCTTTATCTGCCGACGTTATTTATAAGTACCACTCATTTTAAAGTTACATAAAATAACCATTTTAACGAATATTTTGACGATACTTAGCATGGATATTCCTTGAAATCCACTCTTCCACGAAATATGACATCATGGGTTCAATGATATGTTAGCGGGGAAGGTGAATAGTTTCATAGCAGAAATTGCGTTTTCTGCAGATTGTGAAGATCCTCATTTTTGTCACGAAAAAATAGTTAATGTCAAAATTTAAGTGTATTATTTTTTTGTTTGTTAATGAAGACCTTAGAAAACGATTTGACTATTTATTTTGAATGAACAGTGTGTATAATTCATTTTACAGTTGAATATCTTTAATTAATTAATTAGCTCTAACGGATTAAATTTCTCAAAGTTGAGTATTTTGTTTATAAATATCCCTTAATTTTCAATGTAGTAATTCAAAAAAAAAATATTGCATGGAAAAAACTGCAATAAATTATAATGTGGTAGACAAAGGGTTAAAGTAAAATCCTTGATTTTTAAATTTATCGCAAAGTAGATTATCAACGGTTATTATACTTTTTTAACATTTAAACATCAATCCCTTAAATTAACTGATAATTTTCTATTTTAATTTATAAAGAAGAAAAAATACTTGGATTATATTTATTTATAACTATATTCACAAAGTTTTTTTTAATTTCGAATGGGCAGCGGGTTGGTGTTTTACCATTGCAGACCTAGAACCCTCCCCGGAAGCTGGTATCTTTTTTACTGTGGCACCATAGAGGCGGATACCAATCGCCGCAGGTAATTCTGATGCTCAGTGGGATGCTCAGCACCTGAGCTCTGATGCTGCAAACATGTATTAGGATTTAATTTTGCCGAGAGCAACCAATCCAAACAGGCACTCTAGGGATCTTTTACATGCCGTATAATCATACGACATGGCCACTGTCGATTTTCTCCATCAGGAAAATCCACCAACTTGGGCAGTGGTCGAACCCGCAATTTTGGATGCAGAAAGCCTTCGACAAACCAACCATGCCACCCAGACGGCGTATTCAAAGTTATGCTTTAAATAACTTAATATGATTCTATCTAAATATTAACTATAACTTAGCTGTTTGAAAAGAAATATTTTTTGATTATTGTTTCTAAAAAAACAGAAAGTAGAATCCATCGTATTTACTTTCCTTTTATAATAATTGCAACCCTTTTACGTATATGTATTTTTTTCATGCTACAAAATATTGACATAAACAAGAATATAATCTTATAATAATACGATTAATATAAACTTATAATCTTAACCGAAATCAGAAAAACGTAAAGTTTTAAGTGTCAACAAGTCCAAATACAAGATAGCAAAAAGGCATAAGTTTGAAGTGGGAAAATGATTAAAGTTGACACATACAATAAGTAAATTTACATTTGATTAATATAATTCAAGATTCAACCTTCACAAATTTACTCATTCTACTTAAAACAAAATGGTCAAACGATAGAAAAAAAGTCAAATAGTCACGTTCTAACAAGAAGTTATCCATTATAGCAACCATAAATTACAGTAGACTGACCATAGAACCACCTTCCATATAACACTAGTGACATGGTGGGTGGTTCTATGGTTACTTAGAGAAAAAGGAGTTTTCGTGGCGAGACAAATTAGGATTTCCGTTACTCAAAGTGTAATTTGTTTCTTTGTAATAGCATTCTTTAGGGATTCTTTTTGAGTAAATGCCATAGAATATGATTCAAATCTGAAGTGTTTTTTTCAAGGAGAAAAGAAAAAACTTCCCATAATATCATACTTTCAATTATTTATTCTATAGAAAGTAATTTATTTTAATTTACTTTGTACTTCTATTGGAATTATTTCCTTAAGCAGGCATTTTTTTGCCCAAAATGTTCCAAAAAAAGCACATTTTTTTAATTACATATAACAACGCATAATTCTTAACAGAATACGAAAATAGAAGAATTTTACTTTAATTATATAACACATTCGGAGTACTTTTTAACAAAATAACATATTTAAATATTATAAATGCATTTTTATAGGACTCAATACCAATAAATACTAATATTTAACTAACAATATTTAAAATAAATTGCCTAAATTTCACAAATCACAGTTATAAGTGAAATATTAGCAATATTTTTGTAAAACTTCAAAGCAATTAGAGAAAAAAATTCATAAACTTATATTAGTAAAAGTATTACCAAAACAAATTAGATGCATTTATCTAGAGAATATACTAAAATTTTAATGTTTTATTAAAATTTTAAAATTTTAGAGCTCATTGAGTAAACAATATAAGAAAAGTCACATTCTTTATGAGACCATTATTTAAACAAATAAGCCCTAACTCAAATGGTATTCATAAAATAAGAAATATCTTAGTACATTCTCTAGAAAATAGCATAAATAGCAGGTTCAAAAAGTTTTATAGAAATACATTTGTAATATTTTGAGTTATCAGCCTCGCCATGATAGATTTTGAACAATTTAAATACCCACTTCTGGCGGATCAAGACACACTTCCGGTTTTTCTAACTTTATAAAATTGATTGTATTGTAGTTTGGCCTCTAGGTAGCGTAAAAACAAAACAAAGTATGTTTTGTAAAAAGCCAAAAAATAGTTTTATTCAATAAAATAAAAAAAAATATCTGTCTTGACCAAATTTGGTCATTTTCAACTTGTTCGGATACCTTAGATTTTAAGGATTTTACCCTATTTTTTTATTTTATAATTGTGGAACAAAAAAAAACACCTTCATATTTGCTTTTTATAAACACACTTATGAGATGTCTTCACCTCTTTCTTGCGCACACCGATATGTAGGAGGCAGGGAAGAAACGTTAGCTACATGATCCAATCAATCTATTTATTGATCACACAATATAACAACATGAATTCAATTAACAGTGATTCAACAAAAGCAAAAAATTCAACAGTAAGAGAATGTCTTGGAGCTAACCGCGAAAGTGGAACAAAGACGAAATACACGAAAGTTTAGGAGACTATCAAACGCGAACCTTCCTTAATCTAATATATTATCCGATTCTGTTTAATATTAGTTTAATGTCAGGGATCAATCCTCACTTTAAATCTTTATCCTTATAAGTCTTTAATCACAATAATACAAATATGATACCTGTCAGTAAGAAGCTCACCTGATTTTGGGTTTATCTCCTCTCCTACTCTCTTTCCAGCTAGAAAACTTCGACTATATGTAGTAAACTTAATTTGCATATCCCGATTTTCTTCTTCCAAAGGGTTGGTTGTGAATAACGCGAATTGTTAGTCCAAAGATTTCCCAAGATGATTAATGGAATGATCGCGAATAGATCCGTTACACACTCAACACATGCAATGAAACATTTTTCATTTCTTAAAAAAAATTCTTTCATAAAATTTCATGCTCATCCCTTCTTTTTTAAAGGGTCGGGTATTTTGTGTGTGTGTTCATATGTATATATATGCACACACAATTGAAAGCATGGTGTAATACTCAGTCTTACGTTGCAACGAGGACAGAGGAAATATTGGCTTTTTTGGATTATCTTTTCATTTTCATTTCTTCTCAAGCAACAATCACATTGCCTTGCCAATCCCTGTTATTTATCGAATATTTTCAAAAGTCTAAATTGCTGATTTCATTCAAAAATTCCTGCTCTCACCACAAAGAAAGTGCCGGATAAGAAGTATTTTAGTACAATCCACAAATTGCATCTCACTACAATACTAGCACTAACACTCTCACTGTAAGAATTATAAAGATATGCAAATCAAAGAGAGAAAGAAAAAAATTAGTACCCGTACTGCGCGCGCGTACGCAGAAACCAGTTAAAAAGCTAATAAATATTCTCATATAAAATATGCTGTATATTTCTTCTATACTTCAATGAAATTTCAATTTCAACAGTTAAAATGAAAAACTCTATGCATTGATCAAATTCTTATAAATTTTAAAGGTGCATTATGGCCACAGATATATCTGACAACCACTCACATTTTTATTATATTAGGAACACTTTTTGTCCGGAAATATTTCTGGGTATAACTTCTATGTTTTTTTATTGCTAGACGCAGACAATCTTAAGGAAAAACAAAGAAAATCCCAAAGATTCTTTTTTATAATTCGGTCACGGAAGCTGTGTGTTCCTTAAAAAAACTCATGAATTTAAATGCGAATTCGATTTTATCAAAACTACACTTACACTTTTGTGGAAGGTTCTTGTAATTTTGAATCCAAGGTAAGTGTCGAAGATGGCATTACTGCGAGTACCTCACATTTTGTGTTTTTTATTTCTCACCACAGGAAAACTAACATTTTAAAATGGGCAACATTCCATACGCTGGTTCTTCAAAAGAATCGTTGTTTAACCTCATGATTTGCATTAAGGTATATATAACAATGATGATGTATTAAGTTCTTTTAACCTCTTAACTCAGCGATACCCAACATGCGGCCCATCAAGCCTTTTTCAGTGGCCCGGTCATGTCCCATTGCTCTGAGAAATTCAGTTATTTAAGAACATTGTATCAAAACTTTGGTGGGGAAATTTTTTATCAAGAATTCAAATATATTAATTTTGCTTTTTGTTGTCGATGTCGTATGGTTACGAATTGATATTCTTTTTCTATTTGGAACGGTTATGTTTAGTAATAACAGGTAACAGTGGAGTAGCGACCATTTTATGGGTGGAAGTAATTTTTAACCATTTTTTATAACTTGGAATTTAAAAAATATTCGAAGAAAATGTATCGTTTCAAGACGATTGGGAGGTTGAATATTTTATAGTGAAGGACAAACATGAATCAGTAATTGTTCTATCTGTCACGAAAATGCTGTATTTAAAAATACCAATAAACAGGAATCATTCAATGATACTTTTCCTCGACTGAGTGAGTGAATATTAACGTCATATTGTTCAGCTACACGCACTTTTCCTCGAAGATCTCTTTCAAGATTTGATAAATAGGCTTTCTTGAATAATATGTGCAACACTAAAGCAACAAAATGTTTTGTCAGTGGTAATATCACAGCGGTAACAAAGACATCCTATGAATTTCATTATAATATTAGTAATCATATGAAACCGTTTATTGATGCAGAAATTGGGAAGGAGTGTTTCTTAAATGCTTCTAATTTAGTGTTATTGACAAAAATAAAAAAATAATAATAATAATAATTAAAAAAATCAAAACGGGAGTTATATAATATTTTGATCAATATTTCCCACATTTTAAATTTTCAATGTTATCTTGGGCTTGAAGCATTTCTCCCCACCTCTCCCCAATCTATCCTCATTCCCCGTGTCAAATAACTGACACATGTATGCGGCCCGCTTCAAATAACTAACATACGTATGCGACCGGCGTCAAATAACTGAAATATGTATGCGGCCCGCGTCAAATAACTAACATATGTATGCAGCCCGCGTAAAATTGCTGGCAAATGTATGCGGTCCAGCAGAAAAAAAGGTTGCGTACTCCTGTCTTAACTGGTTTACTCGTTCACTGAATGGGCTACCAAAAGCTAGCAACAAACCGTTTTAACCGTGTGCTGTACCAGCACTTATATTTTCGTCCTCCTATCTATGATTTACACATATTTCTAATTCTTATAGTGAGATTATTAGAGCTAGTGTTTTGAAGAGATGCAGTTTGTCCATGGTGCTAAAATACTTCTCATCCGGGATTTTCTTTGTGGGGAAGGCGGGAATTTTCCATTGAAGGCAGGAATTTAGATTCTTGAAAAAAATCGATAAAGAACAGTGAATGGCAAGACAATGCGCAATTTGTTGCTTGAGAAGAAATGAAAATGGGAAGAACATCCAATGAAGCTAATATTATCTCCATCCCCATTGCAATGTAAGACTTATTATTACACCCTGCTTCAAATTGTGTAAGCGTATATACATGCACACCAACAAACAAAATCCTCAACTATTTGAAAAAGAGGTATGAGCATGAGATTCTTTTGTAAGTGTAAAAGAAATTCATTTAAGATATATTAATCATTCTTCATAGCATGCAGAGTGTACTTATGAAAAGCAAACTTTTAAGGGGTTTTGTGTTCCATATTTATGCAATAAAAAAAGTGTAAAAACTTTAAAACTGAAAATTAAAATAAATTTCTTCTTTCTTTGTTTATTGTTCTTAGTTATATGCTATAATACATTTGCCTTTCTTTGGAACATTCTGGGCGAAAAAAAGACCATTTAAGGGTTTAACTTCTTTTTTCTATAAATCAGTATTAAAAACGGTACATTGTTTGATTTAATATTTTCAAACTTATCGATAAATAAATTTAAAACTACTTTTCAACCAGGAGTGAAATAATAAGTCATATTTTTTCACTATTTTAAGCAAATAACTTTAGAATAAAAATTAATTTAAATATTTATTGATCAGTTTCTAATCCAATTACTCAAGCTGAATGTCTTATAATCACATTTTTTGCTTGAAACTTTTGTTCTCCGTAAGGCATTTTTAATTTCATTTAACTTTATCTCTTCTTAACTTTTTTGTTTGATCTGTTACGACATTTCCAGTTTCCCGAGCTCTGAGGACGCATCAGTATTTGCTGTTAGACCGCAGGCTCCAAAAGAGAAATTCGTTCCCCTTTTAGTGACTTTATTTTGTGAAAATGATTTTACTTTTGCTTAAACAATTCTTTTCCTTCCATTGAATTCACAATCATTTCTTTGAAGTTGTTTATAAATTAATTTTAAAGAGTTGAATTTTGTTTTTTATCTTAATGCTTAGTGTTCTTAGAAGTATTACTTAGAGGGTTCTTAGGCGGCTTCAAACATTTTCAATTCACGGAACTCCAAGAACAAGAAGGTGTTTTAGTGGAGTCCTTAGAACAGGGATGGCGAACCAGTGACACGCGTGCCACTGATGACACGCGACACAATACATTTGGCACGCCAGTGATCAAAATGGTTTGCATTTTATTTTTCAAAATTTCAAAGTTCACTATAAAATATTGCGAACAAACGCGAATGGTCGGAGAGCACATTGATTTGGTATTGTCCTGCCTTAGTTACGTTGTAGAGTCTACAATGTAGACTACAATTGCTTATGATGTAGTTTGTCTACGCATAGCACAGTCAATTTCATTAACACGACTGTATTTTAAAGTTTAGCTGTGTTATATTTACAATTTTTAACTGTTGTTTAATATGACTATTTAAGCAAAAATACAAAAAGTGCAAGCTAGTAACCGTAACAAAGAATTTCAAATTTGGCGGACCGAGAAACCTGGCATTATATTAGTAAAGGTGACAAAGCGGTATATGTTTTATGGTCTGGAATAGTGGTATGCAGAACATCGTCTATAAAACGGTATTTTGAAACAAATCACAAACTTTCTTGTCAAAAAAAAAACGAACCACAGCAAAAATAATTATTTGCTAAGAAGCCGTTTGGCAGATGACTCAAATTCAGCATGTATTCTACAAAAAGAAACATTTTACAATTCTAATATAAATTATTTGTCATCTGCAACAACAAAAGCCCCACTAATGTTACTTTAATTTTAATTACACGAATAACTAAAACATTTATAACTATACAGCGCAAAAAATATTTTTCGTAGTAAATAAAGTTTTGTATTTTATTCGTATTTAGTTTTATTATTTTCCCAATAATCACAAATCAAAATTATCTGACGTCACGTCTTTACGTCATTAGACACTTCTTTGGAAAAAATGGCACGTTGATACATAAAGGTTCGCAACCCCTGTATTTTGTGGAGCCCTATCCCCATCCTCACACTTAGAAAAATATATCTTAAAATAATATTTAAATAGATCAACAGCAGATCAATGTAAAGGCAAGTAAAAAAGTATTGCATTTAAAATTTAAAAAAATTATAATCTAATTTGAATTTAATTTACTCATTAATTACATTATTCTGTGTTCCAAGTAACACCTAACCATGCATTATGTTTAGTAACTGGTATATGCACTGTGACGGGCTTTCCTCGCGATTTCCATTAATGTCCTCTTGGGATTTTTGGGGCCAGAATGGCAATTCTTTCCAACAAACTCGAGAAGAAGAAGAACGTGAGGATGCAAATTAGGAATCTTATATATAGTAGAAGTTTAGCGTTCACGTGGTGGCTATGTGAAGTTGCTATATGAGGTCTATGTTTATGATTAGAAGCAAAAAGTTAAAGTTAGAGGAAATTTCAAGTTCAAGAATTAATCTACCCGTATCTGGGTAATAAAGCTAAAGGTGGATACCATTCCACAAGGAGTAAACCCACATCAGTTAGAACTAAGAGAATATCTGTTACCTAGGATATAGTGGTGTCTTAAATTAAGATATAGGGAAACTGTGTGTATTAATGAGACTAGAGGTAATCTATAAAGTTAGATATAGTGGTCAGTTACGCGATTATTTGGTAATACGAATTGTGTCTTCTCACTCCAGATTTGCTTAATTTGCTTATTAATATTATTGTATATAGTGTTTAAGTTAAGATCTTAATAAACAAATGTTAAGATGACAGAATTGCGTGATTCTTCGTTCTATCCTACAGATACAGGTCGCGTAGATAATGTAGAAAGGGGGCACCGAACGGAAGGTAAATATTTTTCACGTATACACAATGTTCTGAATGACATTAAAATGTTTATAGCTATGTGAGAAATACTGTGTATTTTGCACGAATTTGCAACGTAAAATATAGGAGCTGTTCTTGCTTTAATTTAGAATTTTAAAAATGAATATGCTCATAGGTGGTTAAATCTGCATTACTGTAGGTATTTTCCCCACAGATACAAAAAAGATGCATTTTCCATTAAAAAACACTTTAGGTCTGCAAGACGTAGTCCTTACGAGTATAAAATTATTTCGTGGAACCCAGCATGGAAAACAATAAAATATTCCCAATCTAGTAGGCAATGTATATATAAAATAAAACGCGTTTTAATATTATTTTATTATACTATAATAAAGTTTAAAAGGTATTGTAAAATAAAGTTATTATGTATAGGTAAAATTTTCAGTTTCTTAATGATATTGATGAGCTTTAAATGCTTGTGAGCATACAAGCTTCATACAACTTCCTAAATCCATTTTACATACACATTTATAAGTTTGGTTTCGATTTGTTTTTATTGTTACTCGTGGAGTCCCTGAGTATGCCTCGTGGAATCCTAGGGTTCCATGGAACACAGTTTGAAGGACGCTGTATTAAAGCATTGAATATTGCTGCTTCATAAGGAGAATATCTCGAAACCACTATTATAAATGCCACATGAATTTAACTGGAAGTGCGATGACCTCTCAACAAGAATAATATCAAGCTTTTCATATTATTTAGCTAATATCAGCCTAGTTTAACATCCTTTCTGTTGCTTGTTAAAAGATTCTATTTTGCACAATTTGATATTACTTTTTATTAAGTCTGAAATAAGTATTTGGAGAAATTATTTGATCCATTAAAATCTATCTTATATTAAAGGGTGTTTTTTTAGAGGTATAGAACTTTAAATTGCAATAAAACAACGATGTATTATTCGATTGACATGAATTTTTTTTATTCGAAAGATAATCTTGTGGCATTACTATTTAAATATGATTTTGGCATAGGACTGCCACGGCTGGCTCGGATGTAGTCCAATCTGGACGTCCAATTTTCGATGACTTTTTCCAACATTTGTGGCCGTATATCGGCAATAACACGGCGAATGTTGTCTTCCAAATGGTCAAACGTTTGTGGCTTATCCGCATAGACCAATGACTTTACATAGCCCCACAGAAAATAGTCTAGCGGTGTTAAATAAGAAGATCTTGGAGGCCAATTCACAGGTCCAAAACGTGAAATTAGGCGGTCACCAAAAGTGTCTTTCAATAAATCGATTGTGGCACGAGCTGTGTGACATGTTGCGCCATCTTGTTGGAACCACAGCTCCTGGACATCATGATTGTTCAATTCAGGAATGAAAAAGTTAGTAATCATGGCTCTATACCGATCACCATTGACTGTAACGTTGTGGCCTTCATCGTTTTGGAAGAAGTAGGGACCAATGATTCTACCAGCCCATAAAGCGCACCAAAAGTCAATTTTCTGGATGTAACGGTGTTTCGACATACGCTTGTGGATTAGCTTCACTCCAAATGCGGCAGTTTTGTTTGTTGACGTAGCCGTTCAACCAGAAGTGCGCTTCATCGCTAAACAAAATTCGCTTATGAAAATCGGAAACAACGGCAATCTCGTTTTGGGCTTATTCGACGAATCTACGCCTTGCTTGATGATCGTTTTGATGAATTGCCAAACCAAACTGAGATTAAATCACTTGACAGCTGTTAAATCGGTCGCCATCTTGAAAAGTAATGCCAACTTAAACTTCTATACCTTGGAAAAAAACACTCTTTATATATATATATATATATATATATAAATATATATATATATATATATATATATATATATATATATATATATATATATATATATATATATATATATATATATATATATATATATAGTTATGGTTTCTCCTATGACCTTGTACTTCGAAGACCTCTGAAACTAAATGATCAATTCCGAATTATATTTAGTGCTATAAATGGTTACATTACATTAGAAAGTTTTTAAGGTGTCCCTTTGAAGTTAGTTTACTGGATAGTGGAAAATCAAAAGAAAAACCTTTTTTTTTATCGAAATAAGTAATTTTTTTACTGTTAATAAACAAAAGAGGAATTTATATGAATTTTTCTGTCTGAGTATTTACATAAATGTATTGAAATTACGGGGATTTAGACAGAACGATTCAACATTCACTCTTTTATTCCTTCTATTTTCTATCCTACGGGATATGTAAATAAATATTAAAACAAAAGAAAACGTTAAAATATATTAAATAATTTCATATTCCTGGTTAAAATGTTTTTCCTTTATTCTCATTAGATGATGCTGTTGAAAGTATTGTGTGATTTTATATATAACCCAATCTTTTGCACACACACACACATATATATATATATTGACCTGTAATTTTCTAGAAATACATACAAAATTGCAATACAAAATCACAAAATAATTGTAATTACCTCTTTAAAAAAGCACTATAGGCGTATGAAAATTTAATACATCTATCCAACACCTTAAGACAATACAATCGTACACAGAAAAAGTTCTAATTTTTCCATAAAGCAAAAATTTAAAACAGAATGAAATCTTAAATTAGTCGAACCTTCTTCTTTCAGTGACAGAAGAGAAACAAGAAAAATGTCTTATTACTTTTGTAAATAAATTATGTCGTAAAATATACATTTTTTTCTGCTGAAAAAAAACAAGTTTGAAAATAATACGTAGCGGGTTTTACAAAATCTAATATGAATGTTTTCTATTTATATTCATCATATTGCTTAGAAATGAAATAATCTTCTTCTGGTAATAAGAAAACTGCAGAAGTCAGTTTCTGTAATGATAAGAATTTGCACAAAACGTAGCCGCGGAACTAATTTAAAATGCATTCATTTGCATCTTAATTAATTATTCTTCTTACCAGTCTGATTATTCGGACCACGAAATACTTTTTCGTGTATATTCATCGAATTAGAAACTCGTGTAAAATTATGTTTTCTGCTAGCATTACATCATTCAGAGACTACAAGTTTTTAAATAGCTTTTCCTTTTTGTTCAGTTATTTAAGAGATTAAAAATTATTTTCGGAGTTAATTTTTTTATGTATATATCCTATCTAACTGTAAACAACGATGTTTGAAAAGCTATTACTTGAATTTTAGTAAAAGCACCAAACATATTATATCTCTTTGATGTTGTTATGAGTTGAATTTTTTTTAAAAAAAAGTGAGATAACTTTAAAATTTTTCTTTTTTACGAATGTATATCTTTAAGAAAATTATGCTTCAACGAAATAAAGGGAATTTATTTTTCTAACTTTCGATTTAGGAAAGAAAGTCTATTTAAAAGAGCTAAACTCGACTTTTTTTGCTGAAAATTAAAAAAGGAAAATACACATTCACAAGAAAATAAGGTAAGAAAAATGAAGTATGAAAAGGTGATTTTGGAAAAGTAAGCATGTAATTTTTTAGTCCCCATTTAAAAAAATTGTATTATCTAAATCAGTAATCTTCAAAATGTTTTGATCGTATACTGTTGAAATGATAATCATTCTAAGAAGTACCCCATTATATATATATATATATATATATATAATACGAAGGTGGATCCAAAAAGTAAAGAACGTTTAGCATGGCCAATAAAAATGAAGCATATCAACACAAAAACTTTATTCGCCAAATCACAGCACATTACTCTATTTTTAAATGTAGTCACTATTGCTGTCAAGGGCAGTACAGCAGTACCAATTTTTCAATTTTGACATTATATTCAGCAACCAAAAATTTGATCCCGGATGGTACTCTCCTTTGAAGTGTTTGTCATTGATGAACTATTTTGAATCTCGAATACTAAGTTTAGTTTCGAGAATAAGCAAAAATTACTTGGTGCTAAAGCATGGCTGTAAGGAGGACATCTAAAAATTTTCCCACAAGATGTTGAAGTTCTCGCTGTGTTTGTGTTGAAACATAGGGCTGCGCATTGTAATGAATCATAAGCACCTATGAAGTAGCCATTCTACGTTTTTTTTAATTTTGGATGGAGCGTCTGAAACGTTGAAAAGTTTTAATAATCCAAAAATTGTGCATTCAGAAAACGAAAAACACTATTAGCTTCACATTTGGTATTTTTGATGGGCGTAATCATTTAAAAAAGTTACAGAAAAAAATGCATGGCTGTTTATTAACCAAACTTGGCTCACATTAAAGTGAGGGAAGGGCTAATTGGCTTGGATTCGGGGAGCAGGATTGGTCGCAATTGTTCTTTACATTCTCAACTACCCTTGTTATATAATCACCTATTTCTTTCACCTATCTCTCAGAATCACTTTACCTACCCCAGTTTGGAGATCATTGATCAAGATGAGAATTAAAAATTTTCTTTAATAAAACATTTTTTATGCATTTATTCCAGAGATATCCTACTATTTGCTTAAACAATTGCCTAAATTGTAGACTACAGCTTGTATAAACTTTATAATCCCTTTAAAACAGTACATATAAAAAGTTTTCTTTTAAACATAACCTTATTGAGTAAGTTTAAATATAGTGTAATTTAATAGAGAATAGAAATTTATAAACTTTTAAAATAGAATGTCTTTTTATATGAGAGTTTACTTGACTATAGTTATATTTGTGACATTTCAAAAAAGGAATTCATGCATATGCCAACGAGAAGAATTCATCTCGAAAACTTTTCATATGCAAAAGTACTTCAGAATTTTGTTAAAAACTTTTACATTGCAAATATTTTTGAAGGAAGCATTTCAAAGTACACTTTTAGTATTATTTATTAATGATATATTACGAATATGTGTTAATATTTTTATATTTTAAATTATAAATAAATTACTTATAATCGGTATTAAGTTAATTTCTAGAGGTATGTATTCTAATATGAGAGAGATATACTAATAATAATCAAACACTAGAGCATTGGATATCAATGCTGGAACAATGAATCAAGTATTTAAATAAAATAATTTTATTAGAAAGAATTGATTTAAATAGATAGAAGTTTATTAAAAACCTTTTTAAATAAAATAGAATGTAATTTCATAACAGAACTGAAATTAATGTGACCCTTTTTTGTTTTTATACTGTTACTTAAAAATGATTAAAGTTTCATCACGGAGAAGAATGCATTGCAACTCAATTTGTGACGGGACTTTTATCGCGATTTCTATTAACTGTCCTTTTGGGATTTCTTTGGGGCCAGAATGGCAATTCTTTCCAACCAACTCAAGAGGAAAACATGTTTATGTAAATTAGGAATTATATATATATATATATATATATATATATATATATATATATATATATATAGATATATAGATAGATAGATAGATTGGAAGTTTAGCATTCGTGGAGTCACTAAGTGAGGTCGCAAAGTGAAGTCGCTGAGTAGAGAAGCAGTCGCAAGGTGATATGAGATGAAGTCGCTGAGTAGAGAAGCAGTCGCAAGGTGATATGAGATAAAGTCTAGAAGAAGAATCTTAATTCTGGAGAAAACAACACAAATGCATTTAATCAATCACAACACACTTAAATTCTCATTTATTCCTACACAAAAGTAAATTATTATTTTTTTTCATGTTAACACTTTAAATATCCACACAATATTTTATAATAAAGCAGCAAAGGGCTAAGTGAAAGCTGAACTCATGCAACTCATCCAGTTAAATCCTGATTGGAGATTGAGCTTCCCTGCGGGAAGCAGGTTCTCCTATTAATCCATCAACTCTAATTCTGGAGAAGTAGTCTATCCGAGCGGTTCAGACGAATCAAAAGTGAGTTCGAGACCTATGGAGCATAGCCTAAGCAAGAGCCAGTCATATTTAAAGTTAGAACGGAATATATAAGGACCGTAGCTGTTTACCTAAGATATAGCGGTAAGTTTGATTAATTAAATTTTAAGTACAAGACGTTTAATATTGAGATATGCTTTAATCTATAAAGGTATATCTAGTGGTTAATTGCGTTATTTATTGGTAATACGTGTTGCGACTTCTCATTCTTGATCCTCCTCCTCTTAGATTAATATTGCGCTGTATTGTGTTTAAACTAAGATCTTAATAAACAGATTTTAGTATGAATGAATTTAGTAGTTCTTCGTTCCTTCCCACAGACATAGGTCACGTGAATAATGAAGAACGGGTGTCCCCAGGGGTGGGGATACCTCAAATTTTCTGCGATTACAACAAAACACACAAATATCTATGAGTAACTAAACTCAGTGGTTCAACAGCCAATTAAGGCCCAAGGCCTACTAGGCCTATCTCTGTTTTCGTGACCTTAGGCGCTGAGATGCATGAGCAGATGTTCCTGGCAGGGGGTCAGTCTGACACGAAATCCCTATTGTTTGGTTCCCAAGAGCACAAGCTTGGGACCCACTGAACCCTCACTTGGAACCCATTTCATCGACCCACTGAAAGGATGAAAGACTGAGTCGACCTTGCCAAACCTGGGGTGTGAACTGCGCCCTCTGGCGTGGAAGCGCGATATGCTACCACTCGAACACTTGGCTTCATCTATAAGTTAATCAAATAAAAATATTCTGAAAGACATACAAAAAAAGTTCCTAAAAATAATGCATTTTCTTTTTTTTTATTAATGCCATGAACTAATTTCTCAACACATATCGGAGATTTGAAATATGAAAGTGAAGAAATAAACACAAAGAGAGAAAATTATCAAACATATACAAAACTATTTATCTTGCGTGATAGCACATGGAAATCCCATCTTAAGAAATACGAAGATGCATTTTTTGTTTGCTGTTGAGGAAAGCTCTCTGATGAAGATGATGGTAATTCCTTTGATAGCCTCTACTATTTCATTGTGGACTTATCTGCGCGGATGTATTTCATTATCGCCTATGTGCCAAAGTAGTCTCTTAAAGAAAAACGATGAAAGGAATCTCCAGCTAAGAAGAAAATGTCCTTGAATAAAAGACTCTATCCTCTAAAGTCGACTGTCTGTGAATAGAGAGAGTTTTCTTAGAAAAACTCGAGTAAAATCTTTCTTTGCTTTTTTCTTTAGTGCATTACATTTGTGATACTTGGTAACCTAATGATCATGTTTTAAGGTCCCCGACTACTTGCGACAACTTCTTTTTTGAAAAAAAGTAAATAGGGGGATTTTTTTCTTGTGATTTTTAAATTTATTTGGTATATTTTAAGGAAAAAATCATAAAGTCGAAAAAGGAAAAAAAAATTATTATTTAAATGGGAAAAAACTGGTAAAAATGTACAGAAAATTGCATAAATGGAGCCCGCTCTGTACAAAAATTTTATGAAAAAATTCTCAATTTTCGGATTTTGATGTGTTACTTTGTTATTCATGTTTGAAATGCCCCTCAGAATAAGAGATATTTTAATTTTTACAAAAACTAGAGCACTTTATCTTAGTGATTATATGAAATTGCTTAAAAAAACAGTGATTATTTTCACTTAAAAGACTGTAAATTTTGAAATAAAACAGTGATATGTAAATCTGAAGGTCAAAATACTTCTCCTGTTTTACAAAACATACACAAAAAATTTCAGCAAATTATTTTCAAAGCTTTTTGGGCAATCGCTGTTCCCGTTTGAACTTTTCGTAAAAAAAAAAATACATTTCGAGTAAAACGTAGTTTAAAGTTCGACATCTTGTGTAAAGTTATGGCATCTGCTTTTACTAAAACGCTTGCAGTTTTTGTTCTAGAGAATGGAAAATAAAAAACTTGCTACTTTTATTAAGCTAAAAAGATAGCCTAAAAAATAAAATCATAAAAAATTTGTCAATTTTTGAAAAAAATCACGATTTCAGGGTAGTCGGATACCTTAAGTAACAAATAAGAGATTATCATCTAACATGAACAAATTGTTTTACCAAATTTGTGCATGTCTGCATTTATTTCAGAAAGTCAAAACCTAAATTCATGGTATTATTCTTACAATGCTATTCGAAATGTTTACAATCAAATTTCTAGTATTAAATATTTTGCACTTTTCCACAATAAGTACACTTTAAAGGATGTACACTAGTATGGAATTCTGTTCCTGGTTTTATGATATTTGCAACAAATAAGAATTATCATCTTTTTGCAACTTCATAAAACCAGAAACAGAATTCCATACTAGTGTACATCCTTTAAAGTGTACTTATTGTGGAAAAGTGCGTTACAAATATTTAATACTAAAAATTTGATTATGAAAATTTCGAATAGCATTGTAAGAGTAATACTATAAATTTAGAGGTTTTGACTTTCTGCAATAAATAAATCTAATTTATAGAACATGCGCAAATTTGGTAAAACAATTTGTTCATATTCAGTATACTATATTTATGCGAATGAACATTTGAACTAACGCCGGTAACAAATTCAAGACCAAGACTTCGAGCCGGAACTGAACCGAAAAAAATTATCGGTCTATTTCGGTTCGAAATATCCGCAGTCCTTTTGTTATTGTAAGCAACTTATCAATATTTTATAATTTAACGTTAACCATATGATTACATTAAAGCATGTACATTTCTTGTCGATTTTAAGGTATGATGTTCATTAGTACTTTTCTGTTTCAATTCCGCATACTTATCAAAGGCAAATTTAATTCATTTGAATGAACTAGAAGAATAGATGCCACCCATCCGGTATACTGCGTGGGTTCGAAACCAGGAGAAAGCATGGATGTTTGTTAATGTATAGTGCCTTTGCGTCATGGGGTACACTAAATAGCCGTCAAGCCGCTAGTTTTTTCGTGAGGTTGGTGGAAGGGGAAGAAAGGTGGGAGGTCTCTGACCATCTCCAAGGTGATCTCTCTCAAACTTTGGGTCGACCAGAGTCAAATCGTACTGTCTTCCGTATAATGCTTAAAGATATGTCTAATGACAGGCGAACAACTAGCACCTTATATATGGAAATGGTTTTGAAATAATTAAAACTTAATTATTTCAAAATCTGATTTCCGTACTTATATTTCAAATTACATGCATATTTTCACTAGTGAAAATATTTTTAAAAGTAAAAGTAAAAGCATATTTAAGAACACATCAAATAAATTCATATTTCATAGAAATTCTTTTATTCTTAATTTTATTATTGTTTACTCTCAAAATGAAACAAAAAAAGATATTTTTAGAAAATCAATTGATTCTGCAAAGCGTGTTAAACTATTCTCCATTTTAAAAGAACTTTGTGAATATGACTTAAACACGTTTTCCCGTTTGTTTACTCTTTTTTTTTCGACATAAGTTCCAATAAGTATTTATGGCAGTATTATTTGTTTCCGAATTACTTTTCTTTTATGTATTATAATTTTTTGGATGTTAAGGCATTCAAAAGATGCTAATAATTTTATTCAGGGCAGTACCAATAACTAGTGTTCGTACTTTAATTATTGTAGAATGGGCAGTTTAATTTTACGCGGAATTTCAAAATTTAATTTTAATTCAAATCAAAATCATATTTTCAGAATTGTAACTTTAAATATGAACGTGGCAACATTCTTCGCTTGTATCTAAAAGCATTATTGACTATGTTAACAAAATAAGGCTGTAATACCACCCCTCCCCCGATCAATAGAAGGATAATATTGACAGTAAAACCTAAGGTTACTACGCATTCAAAGAGAAATACTATGTTCAAGTTGAATTTGTATATAGTAGAAAATGAATCAAACGAAATATACAGCTTCTCCAAAATAATCAGTTTTATATTCCTATTTAAATAAAAAATATAAATCGATTGATAAGATCATGCATATTTCGGGAGAGAAAAGCAACATGGATAGTTACAACCAATTGGCTCATCGGTATTCAACAAGAAATCAGTCAAACTAAAGTTATTGTAGTAGAAAACGTCACAGAGTCTACATGTTTCCAATTACTGATTGACTGGAAAGAGTTCAAAACATCTTTATGGAGGCTATAGCAGCGATAAAGTTGGCAAGATACAAGTAATTCCTTTAATTCTAGTTCCAGGTAATTTTTTCTCAGAATGGAAATTTATCTTTGCGACCCTAGACTTATTTCCCTTTAAATGTTGTTTGTGTCAAGAGTACTGCTAGATTTCTTGATTCATGAAAACTATTTAAGGCAGCCCTTCTCAAACTCAATCATTGCGACCCAATACTCAATCATTTTTATCGCACTTCCCTCCTTATAAATAACAATGCATTGAATTCATTAACACTTTACTTTGACGCTAAAGCTAGAAAATGACTTAAACCTCTTAAGTGCCCCCGTCGTATATAAACGTCTACTTCAACCAAAGCGTTATGTTCCCCGGACGTATATATACGTCTTTCCGAAGTACGATCTTTTCTGTGCACTGCTATTCATAAAATTATTCCAAAGGCTATGCAATGCAATAAAAGGACTGGACAGTGTGTCTAGTAGCATTGGGAACGAATTGCATAATTTTTAATCGGCAGTTAAGGGATTAATTGTAAACCAAACAAATAACCGTCGTATATAAATGTCTACTTCAACCAAAGCGTTATGTTCCCCGGACGTATATATACGTCTTTCCGAAGTACGATCTTTTCTGTGCACTGCTATTCATAAAATTATTCCAAAGGCTATGCAATGCAATAAAAGGACCTGGACAGTGTGTCTAGTAGCAATGGGAGCGAATTGCATAATTTTTAATCGGCAGTTAAGGGATTAATTGTAAACCAAACAAATAACCGTCGTATATAAATGTCTACTTCAACCAAAGCGTTATGTTCCCCGGACGTATATATACGTCTTTCCGAAGTACGATCTTTTCTGTGCACTGCTATTCATAAAACTATTCCAAAGGCTATGCAATGCAATAAAAAGACCTTGACAGGGTGTCTAGTAGCATTGGGAGCGAATTGCATAATTTTTAATCGGCAGTTAAGGGATTAATTGTAAACCAAACAAATGATTAAGAAAAGTGTTAATTTTTGTATATTGTTTTATATATGACAAGACCATAGGGTCACTGGCAACTATTAAGCTTGTTTTTAACTTGTGCAGTATTGATGCATTTATAAGTATATTATATCATTTTAAATGTGTTTTTTATTATGTCAGAATGTATTTTGTTAACTTTCAGTAAATTAGTATTTTTTTTAAAAATAATCTTTTGTTTTAGACTTTGCAATATACTCGCTCCCCCTCGTAGAGTTATCCCCCTCCCCAAGGGGGATGCGCCTCACAGTGTGAGAACCACTGATTCAAGATCTTTTTCTGTAGTTGTGCAAATATACTTCTGTTGCTTTGTTTGTTTTTGTAGTTGCTCCATAAATTGTGTAAATGTTACACTTATTGGTAAACCAATTTAAATTTTGCAAAGCTAGCAGTGAAATTTATGTGTCGAGGAGGCATGAAGACGAAAAACAGTTTCTTAAAATTGGCCTTTAATAATCAATCATAAAGTCACTCTGCTCGTTACCGGAGCTATAAAAACAATAAGTTCAAAAATCAACATTACCAGAGACATCCGATTCGAACCGTCTTCTAATATTGTAAAATTAATTTCTAATCTAAAATGGTGATGCAACCTGCAGTTGCATTGCCAACCAGTTGTTCTCTCCCTCTGAGTTAAACCACTCACATATTTCTTATATTTCCGTTTCTCCTTCCTTTTTAAAAACTAACATGAGCCGAGTTTAAATACTAGCTCGATTTGCATGGCAGTTGCTGCCAACCTCAAATCACGAAACTCAAAAAGATCGGGTTCGAATCGGTGTGCTTACTTTCATTGAGATCATGGAACGGGATTGGAAAAACAACACAAGGAGATCATAAAAATTTGGATCCGACTTTTTTAAATGTCTAACAGTAAATTATTATGGAATTGTGATTGTGCTCTGCTGTTTGTTTTGGGAAACTATTATGTGATATATTCCAGTTTTATTACACAGCATATGGAAGTTTAACCATCTGAACATTTCATTTACAGTTCTTACGTCATTTCAAAACAGATTATCCATATATTATCTGTTCCAAACCATTGTGACCGCCATCACTAAAATATTGATAAATTGTAAGATATCGTGTCTGAGAGTAGACATAACATTCATGTAAATTAGGTACTCGGTAGCCAATATAGTCACTATTATTACTAAAACTCATATTCAGTTCACCCAAATAGGAGTTTTAGTATTATTTGGTATTACAGATTAACAAGCAAAAGTAGTAATTTTTGCGAAATTACAGTAATTTCTCCTGTCTGTTCAAAGACACAAGATTTGATTGATTTGTTTTTCTCAGACAATGTTTCCTTTCGGCCATAAAGAATTCTATAGTCAATAATGCAGTTTTGATTGTCTTCTTTGGCTTCTTTCCAAGCGTTTCGAAAGTTTTCCTAATTATTCATAGGTTTGTCTTGTACCAAGGGCAATTGTACAGTCCAAAGGGGGCCAAATGACACTATTCACTGTTTTTAAGTAGGAATTTTTCAATTCCTACTATTAGCTCACACTCTCTAATTATTTTTTTATCTTGGTGGAAATTTGAATCGTTAATAAAATATATTTTAAAGCACTCAAATGAGATGAAATTTTATATACATGATAATTTTGGATGACAATAAAATAATTTAACTATAATTAATAAAAATTATTTGATTAAAACTAATTGTTTAAAGAATTACAAATACAGCCACATTGGCATCATTTTTGGCGACTTGTAACAAAACTTGAAAAGGTTTTTTTCTCATGTTCTAAAGCATTCAGTTGAACTGAAATTTTGTATAAACGATTGTTTTGGAGGACAATACGATACTTTAATGATAATTAATAAAAATTACTTACTACTTAATGTTGTGATTCTGTCCTATGTATACACATATTTATATTAATTGTCACTATTTAATAAAGAGCAGCTAAAATAAAATTTTTCTTTGTTGATCTATTTAGAAATTGACTTAATTTTTTTTTATATTACTTGTGTGTGTGTGTGTGTTGTTAATATGGCGCTTCAAACTAAGCTATATATGTTCAGTAAGAGCCAAACATTGCAAATATAAAAATCTATTAGAATTTTAGACCGATTTAGCTGGCATTTACATTAATATTACTTTTTTAAAAAAACTTTGGTAACAAAATACAGGTCATATTGGCCATATTATCACAACAGCTGCCCATATAACAATAAGTTATAAATATATGTAATAATATAAATAAATAATTAAGTCAATTCTTACTTAGATCAACAAAGAAAATTTTTATTTTAGCTACTCTCTATTAAATAGTTACAATCAATATAAATATGTATATACATATCACAGAATCACAACATTAAGTGGTACTTAATTTTTATTGATTATCATTAAAGTATCGTATTGTCATCCAAAACAATCGTGTGTATAAAAATTCAGTTCAACTGAATGCTTTAAAACGTGAGGAAAAAAAAAAACCTTTTCATGTTTTGACACAAGTCGCCAAAAATGATACCAACGTGGCTGTATTTGTAATTCTTAAAATAATTAGTTTTAATCAATTAATTTTTATTAATTATAATTAAAAATTATTGTATTGTCATCGAAAATATTCATGTATATAAAATTTCAGCCCAATTGAGCGCTTTAAAATATATTTAATTAACGATTGGAAATTCCATCAAGATAAATAAATAAATATATGGAGAGTGTGAGCTAATAGTAGGAATTGAAAAAAAATATATCAAGTTTTTTTCTACCAGTAGTCAACAAGTTGCAGCACATTCGAGGCTGCTGTGATGAAAAATTCAAACATGGCGACAAGTTTTTGCTAACGAGAGTTGCCACCTGGAAACTTGGAACGCCCGAGAAAATGGCATAGAAAATTTAACAAAACTAATTAAACTGCAAGCAGGATCATTGGCAATTGATACAACAAATAGCAGAGGATGACAAGTAAGCATTTGTGTAGCATTATAAGCCATTGAGAGAGGATTGCTACAGAATATATGGTACGCATTGGATGAGAAGAATTGGAAGTACAACGTAACGAAAGTCTCACATTTAGTAGTTGCAACTGAAAAAGAACTTGACGTATTTCGCTTTACATTCATGTATCTTTTGTAATGTATATGCCATTATTCCTGCAATAGAATTTTTTAAAATCGAGTCAATTTTTGTGATTCCCCTATATTGAGAAAGATCTTTATAATGTAAGAATTCAAAATAATATTCCGTTTTAACTGATCATTTCTACTCTTAAATATATAATAAGGCAAAAATGAAAGCATTAACTCCTTAACTAACGATTAAAAGTTGTGCGATTCCCTCCCCAATGCGACCGTTTTTCCCATAGGCGCACGTATGTAGTGATTTGGGAGGGGGGTTGCACAGATAAGTAAATTTCCTCTGAAAAAAGTAAAAAACTTTGTAAACACTATCAATGTAATTTTATTGTATTCCAAAGTCGTCGGATTAGTTTTAAACAAAGCAGCACAATACAAAGAATCGTACTTGCGAAAGACAGATACATCCGTTTGCGATACGTAATGCACGGGTTGAGTGAGAACGGATATATACGTCTGCGGCACTTAAGGTATCCGACTACGTTCAAAACCGTGATTTTAAAAAAAGAGCATAAATGAATAATTTTCGTGATATTTAGTGTCACTTAGATTAGAATACATGTATAAAATCGTTTTAAGAACATTTTGACAAAAAAGTTTTTTATTTAAATATACTATTTCGGCAAAAATTTAACTTAGAATAACCTTTTTTCAAATGTTCTCCTTTTGTGAAAAATGCTTCTATTATAATAATATTTTACCTATATATAGCTCAGACCTCTGTACAGAGGCTAAACTATGATTTTTGAAAAATTCACTTTATTTTCAGAATTATAACCCATTGAAATAATTATCGGCGTTTTTTTCTTAAAATTTCTCCCCTCAGTTGTCGTAAAACATGGATAAACCTACTTCTAAGTTATATATTTCAAAAATTCTAGTTAAGCCTCTGTACAGAGATCTGAGATATATACAGGCAAAATATTATAATAGAAGTATTTTTCCTAAAAGAGAATGTTTTGAAAACTGGTCATTCTCTATGTTCATTTTTTGTCAAAATAATGCACTTAAATAATTTTTTTATTGTAATACTATTCTTAAAACAATTTTATGTACATTTTCTAATCTAAGTGACGCTTAATATCGTAAATATTATCCATTTATACGCTTTTGCAAAATCACGGTTCCGAGCGTAGTCGGATACCTTAAGGAGTTAAATTAAAAATGAAAAGAGACTTTAAAAACTTATGCATATCCTACTTAAAAAGTTTCTTAGACAGAAATAATAAAATTTTATACTTGAAAAAAAGCAAAAAATATAAAGAAATAAAACCACTACACTCTGGAAGAATTAATTGTTGAAATGGACGGCTTTGGGTGATCTCGGACGAACACCTTCTCAGCTGGCTGCTGATTTATTGGAGATGTAAGAAAACAAATCACAACTAAAACCACTAGAAAAAAAGACTTGCCGAAAATGGACTCAACATTGCATAGCCAGGAAAAAACAAGAGATCACAGAAAAGATTATAAACGTACGCTTTGCATGGGTTATTAAGCTCCAACACCTTACACAAAATGAATGATCCACTATTTTTTTTATCTAAATTTCATTCTAAAAATCAGAACCGGCTATGTAGGGTGTATCAGTACAACGGTTACAACAACGTTTCTCAAACTAGGAAGAGCATGATAATCCTACCAGGGGATGCAAGCATATCGAAAAGTCAAAAATTAAAAATTATTTAGGAAAATTATTAACTTACTTAAATGAAGCAAAGCTAAATACATTCTGACATAATAAAAGATAAAAATACAAATTTTTGTGTGCACTGATATAATATACTTATAAATGTATCGGTACGGCATAATGTATTTGATCATTAATCCGTTAATGATAATTTAAAAACAAGTTTAATAATTACTAGTGATTCCGTGGACTTATCATACATAAAATTTAATACGCATCTTGATAATGTGTATTGTTTATAAGTAAAGTAGTATTTAGCTTTACATTACATTATTGTGGAATTAAATACATTGTGTGCTATTGTATGAAGGGGGCGTGATAAAAATTATGATTGAAAATTGGGTCGAAAATATTGAAAGTTTAAGGAACACTGGGTTACAAACTTTTAGGACAGATAGAGTACATTTAGATGATGGAAAACCGCATAGCAATGCGTGATCGAAAATATTTTCCTGGCATGGTAATGACGACACAAGACAAAACAGACTGGAGAAAACATGTTTACTATATCATCAGTACAGCAAAAAAACTAATAAAAAAAGAACATTAAAGAGACAATAATCGTCATCAAAGTAGGTTTTTGAAATTACGGCCCCGGGCCGTGAGGCAGGCCTCCCATCCCTGGCTCATTGATTCAAGACATGAATGCCAATATCCCACGTAATGGCACCGGTATTGTTCTGTACCAGATCCAGCACAGTTTTCTCGTTGTACGGCTTTCTTACTCTTCGCACACGTTTCTCAGTGTCGAAGATGAAAGATCCGCAATCTATGGGGCAAACTCTCAAAGAAAGACTGACTGGAATTTTCCCCTTGATGTAAAATTGGTCGTACAACCGCTGTGAGGCTCATCTATTACAATCAGTGGCCCCGTAGGCCAGTTGTATATCTGCAAGCGCAGCATTCATGAAACGTTTAATCTTACTATGGATCATTCTGTTGGCAAGCGAAATGAAGCTTCATAGCGATAGAGGCAGCAAAAACTGCGAGCCCACTGTCATTTGATATTTCAGTTTATGTAGCGCCATCTATCGCCTACACAAGCCAAAGCCTTCCCAACATTTTTGCTGTAATAAGAACAAAAGCAAGTTTTCTCCTCTTATTCGTGTTCTGTCTTTTTTGTGTGTTTGCGTCATCGCTACTGCACCAGGAAACCATTTCCGACAATGTAATGCTATGGGATTTCCCATCGCTTAGGTGTACTCTGAAATCTGTCTTGAAAATTTGTAACAGTTATACTGATGCACCTTGTATGTTGAACCGTCATGTATAGATGCCGATTCATGTTATATCTGTCGAGGCTCTGTCCTCCTGTTGGGGTGGTGTGGAAATTAAGAGAGTGGATGACGGCTCAAGTGTGTCATTTTCATTGCCTGATTGGGGCTCCAAATTACCAGGCCCGTTACCAATAGCTCTCGTGTTGCTTGTAAGTGTGTCATTATTGAGCACTCACTCATTTTGATTTTTGTGTAGAAAATATTTGAAAATAATTTCAAAAAATGTGTAAATGTCGTTTTACACATTTTAGTGGTTAGCGCACCTGCTCTAACATATATGAGGTAAAGGGCAGGCTAAATACACTTTCGGAATGCATAGGACTTACTGTTAAGCAAAGGAGAAGCAGTATTTGGATTCGGAGATGCATAGTCTTTGATGAAACGGCCTTCTGTGGGGGAACAATAAACTCTTAACTGGTACATAAATATGCTCAAAATGGTCTTGCAGTCATCATTTTCTCAGATTTACGGAGACACAAACGCGAGGAAAATTAAATTCCGACAGGACAATTCAACATGCCATAATTATGAAATATTGCATGTAAAATGGTATATCTACTGAAGTAGTCTCCGAAACTCAATCCTATAGCATTCTAATGTGCAAAGTTCAGGAATCCTTACTAATATTATAAACGTGAAAGCTTGTGTTGATGTTCGGTAATCTTTCACGCAAAAACAACTAATAGATTTTGATGAAATTTTACAATAATATAGCTTATACATCAGAATAATACATAAGCTATAATTTATAAAGATATGGCGTGAAGTGTCCAAAATATAACGATAATTGTCAAGCAAGTAAGAAAGAATTCTGCCATCTGCAAAAATGCCCACGATAGCATATATCTCTCTTTTATGTGTGAAGAAAAACTTTGCATTTTGTTTTGTCTAAACCAGGCGCCAGGAACTGCGAAAGCTTCAACAGGTCGAGTGTGAGGCTGATTACAATTTTAACATAAAATAAATACAACAAAAAGGAATATATTAACGCATTATACTTCCAGATATAAATTATTTATATTATTTTAAGCTTGCATTACACAAAATTTGTAAAAATGTGTTACTTTTGCTGAGCAGAGATCAGCTTGGGAAGGTGTTTTCAAAAATTGACCCACGAGAGAGTTACGGGGAGTTATAGGTTAAAAAACCCTTTTTATCAGCAATTAGATCTACAGACTTAAAATTTAACAAACGGGTTTTTTTATTCAACTAAGACATGCAAAAAGCTTTTTTTTTGTTTAATTTGCGATTCACGTAAAATTAACTCATTAAAAACTTTTTTATCCTTCAATCTGTATTGTCTAATTTTTCAATTCACCCGTGCGAAGAACGGGTATAACAGCTAGTATCTAATTATTTTTAAAAAAAAACATAAATTATTCTTAAACAAAAATGGAATTTAATAACCGAATGATGTGAGATAATGAACACCATTCTATAAAAAAGAGTTATATATATATATATATATATATATATATATATATATATATATATATATATATATATATATATATATATACATATATATATATAAATATATATATATATATATATATACATATATATATATATATATATATATATATATATATATATATATATATATAGATATAATTAAATATTAAAAATATTAAAATTCTAACCATTGATTTTTGTAAGTAAAGCAAATGACTATTTGTTTTATCTCTGTTACTTTATTCTTTTCTAGCAGAAAGGTATTTTACAAATAGGGGATTTTTAAAGATTACCAAATATTTTCATCAAGAACTGTATATACATGTATATAATTGTAGACTTATTGATACTTTGATGTAGAACATTATAAACATATGAAGTTCCTCATTTATATCATGCATTGAATAGTTAACAAGCATAAAATTATACAACTTGCTACAGGTATTTCCTTTGCTCCATTAGGAAAACCATTAGAATAGTACTCATAAATATAAGTGTTCTATTTTGGTTTGCTATTACATTTCAGAGCAAAGTATACATGATTAGCTTTTATATTATACCTTCCATTACAAATTATCCCTCATTTGTGTATGTAGACCAGAACACATTACAATTATATAACTTTAAACATATATTTTAATAAATTTCTCATTAGAAGGTGCAACTACTATCGTTTTTTTTTTTTTTTTTTTAATAATATATACTAATATTTTGTATACGTAATCTCTTATATGTACCGAAAGCGTTTACAATGCCAATCTGTAATATACCACAAAGTAGTAATTGGATATTTTTAGCAATACATTACATAGAAATAAGCATAGGAGACAAAAATTTAATTATTATCCAAGAAAAGTATAATTTTCTAGAAAATTTATTTACTAATTGAAAAAGTTGTTTCAAAATATGTAGATTTTGCTAATTACCAAAGCAAGCGGAATCTTTGGAGAAAATACGTTTTTATTTATTTTTAAATATGTTAAAATGCATCTTTTTAAAGATAATACATTATTTTTCCTAAATTTCTTTTATGTGCATAATTTGATATGCATACTTAACTTTAGTATGTTTGTAAAATACAAGAAAGGCAAAAGTCTGCTTTAAGCGAAGTTGCTGTTTAAAAATTTGAAATTTTTTATTGAAAAAAGAGAAAAATATTATTGATTCAAACTTAAAAATCTGACCGTCTATTTAAAAAGAACAGAAACAATTATCCAGGTATATTTTAAAGGGATATAGAGAAACTGAAACCTGAAGGAAAATTTTTGGCGTGCATTACAATACCACAATACATCTTCATATTTTGTTTGCTTACACTTTTAATGTATTCATAATACCTTATGCCATTTTGCTTTTACTCTGTTATCAGGGTCTCACTTTCCAAATTTTATTAAAAATAAATCTGCGTATAATTTTGATAACCCACCATCTTTAAAACACATCATTTATAACGTTTACGTTACAAATGTTTCTGTTATATGCTGTATTTAGCGTCATTTATACAAAATACCTTATGCCATTTTATTTTTATACTGTTATTAGGGTATCTCTTATCAAATTTTATTAAAAACAAGTTTGCGTATAATCTCGATAACACACCATCTTTAAAACACGTCATTTACAAAAATACTTTTTTCCCGTTGGAATGTTCTACCAAAAGTGAAAACTGATTAAAAAAATGAAGTAATACACTGCTGGTTAATTGCTAAGGACGGATAACACTATCATCCATAGCAACCACAAAATGAAAGGAAGCAAAATGTGGAAAATTAGAATAAATGCGGGATATTAGTAAGAAGAAGTATGAGAATGCAAATTTTTTTCCACGTCTGTTCATCATGTGATAGCGTTCATAAGAGCTTTAAAGGTTTTGACGCGTGTGGACAGTTATTGTTTCCAGTCAAAGTTTTACAGGAAAGATTTAACAGACGAACTTAAAATTTTTGGCATGTCTTCCCGACATCACATAGATGATTTTATGAGTGGCCGAATTATTGGAAAGATCGAAGAAGGGCAAAAATTAACAGATGTTGCCAGGGAGTTCGACATCGCTCACAGCGTTGTTTCACGGCTGTGGAAGTCATTTAAAACTACTGGAATGTGTAGTAGACGGCACGGGGAAGGTCGTGTTAGAAGTACGACGCCTGCAGAAGACAGATATATCGTCCTATCAGCAAAAAGGAACAGGCGCACCACAGCTCAGCAGGTGGCAAATCCGTTTCTTGCTGTCTCAGGAAAGCAGATCTCCCGAAAAACTGTTGCCAGACGTTTGAGGGGAGGAGGACTATACGCACGCAGACCTGTTGTGTGTGTCCCATTGACCAGACAGCACCGTACTACCCGTTTGCAATGGTGTCGTGAGCATCACAATTGGACTGAACAGGACTTGGCATGCGTACTATTCTCAGATGAGAGTAGGTTCAGTCTGTCATCGGATTGTAGACGCCAACTGATCCGGCGCGAGAGTGGTACTGCTTATCGTCCAGAAAATATCAGGAAAAGGACCGATATCCGACATGCAGTATCATGGTGAGGGTCGGCATCATGATCAATGGCCGCACGCGCCTACATGTGGTTGCGAATGGGACTATGACGGGCCAACGATACATTGATGAAGTTCTACTTCCTCATGTTTATCTTTTCCGTGGTGCTGTCGGTGATAAATTTGTTTTTATGGACGACAACGCAACATGTCATCGAAAACTCGCTGTTCAGGATTGTCTAGACAGCGTGGGTATTCAACGTCTCGTATGGCCAGCGCATTCTCCAGATCTAAACCCCATTGAAAATGTGTGGGATGCTTTGGAGAGGCAAGTTGCTGGTCGAAACTATCCTCCGACAAACAAGAACACCCTCATCCGTGCACTCACAGAGGAATGGGATAAATTGCCTCAACAGCTGCTGGATAATGTTGTGCAAAGTATGGTACGACGCGTGGAATGTTGCATCACACTCCACGGTGGACATATCCCGTACTGAAACCTTTCTTTAAGGTGCCTGCTGACTTTTAGATGCATTGTTCCATTTCTCCGTACGCAGATCAAATGAACATTTTTTCTCTTTCAGATGTTTCACAGCTTTTGTACTTTGCAGAACAATAAATATTCTTTATTCTAATGTCTGAACAGTGTGGCAACTATATTTTATCCTACTAGGCCTCATGTCTCGCTCAATGTTATGCTACAAAGCAATTTGTGATCCGTCCTTAGCAATTGTCCAACAGTGTATTATAAATATCTTAAGTAATTCAGCTTTTAATTTATATTGACAAAACTGTGACTTTTCTCTAAATGTGGCATTATCCAGATAGCCACATAAAGAACTTTTCTAATCATGCCACTTTTATTATCATCTGTGAGCTACTAAAAACAGCGAAGATAAAGTTGTAACTTTACGAGTGACACATACAATATTGGGAACAATAAACTGAAGTATAGCACAACCGGAAACTACATCAAGCAGAACTTTAACCGATTTCCAGAGATACTTCTTCTCAACTCTGATTAACCTCACTTACACCCCCATCAAAAACGATTCAATAGCGGCCCTTCAATCCCCAAGGGTAGGGACCTCTCATCACCAACATCTTTCATGGTGGGCGAGAAATATCTAAACTATAAAACGTTCCATTTTATATCACCTATTCATCGATTGACTCAAAAATCGCATCTGGCCCGGGGGTGCGAGCGTGGCAGACGTACATGACAGCGAGGTCCCTGAGGAGACTAATGGCCGTTAGCCCTGGGCGTTCTTTCTTTCGGACCCTTGGCGGTTCGCCAGGAGCGGTGCTGGGGCTAAAAGTGGGAAATAAATCACGTAGCCGGCGTCACGAGTGACTGCAGAGGGTTAAGAGTTATAGTTTAGTTTGGGAATGTTATGGAGGAAGCAATAAAAAATAGGGCAGATTATGGACATCATCAAATTTGGAGAATAGTCAGGCGATCAGCTGGTAATGGTAGCGCAAGTTCGCGTAGAGGCTGTGAGGCTACGTTAGGCTGGAGGTATTGGTAGTCGGAATTCGTTTTTACTTCGGTATTTTAATTAAAATTTTTATGTAAATGGTCATTTGTGCCAGTGAATAGTTTTTGCCAAGTAGTGAATTTCGCAATCAGCTTTTTCAAGTATGAAAAATAAAAATTAATAATAAAGCGAGGTAAATTATGGTTTCTACACCGGATTATTAACGAGAAAGATATTTTTATGGAAATGATAAAATGTAACATATTTTCCAACAAGATATTATTAAAAAGTAAGCATCCTATTCTTTCCAAATTATATTTGTATAAAAGTTATTCTGGTCATTGTTGAGCAAGTATATTTCATTCGGTGAATTTATTTTGTGAATACAATCTTTAACTGACAGATTAATCTGAAATTTTTTAAAATTGCATTTGTTTGACTCCTTCAAGCATTATTTAATGCAGTAATTATAATTTTACATAGAAATCAAACCCTATTTACCTATAACTTTTCTACCTCGCCACCATCTTGGCAGTTCAAGGTAACACTACCGTATATATAACAATAGTTGCTAAATTTGTAGGCAGATTATGAACGATATTGCATAAGTCAAGAAATTTATTTTTTTCGAGCCATTAACTGAAAATAAATTTATCTCTTTTCTATTAATTTATTTCTAAATATCTATTGATAGTTTAAATTATAAAAAGAACAACAACGTCTCCGCTAAATGGAATCCTGAATTATCCTTCGAATATATAAAATCAAAGCAACAAAGTCAATTTTCAGCAGGCAACCATGAAACTGTTTTAGTGTCCCTTTTTGTGATCAGATCGAGGAAAAATCCCCTCATTAGATGGATGATGCATATTCAAGTACTAGGAACAAAGCGTCAAATACCACGTGTGGGCATGAAATTTGCGTTGAGTCAGCGCGTGCTGTTCAAAACAATTTTAAAAAAAAGAGGGGAAGAAAACTAAATTCCATATATCAGTTGCTAGAGAAAAGTGAATTCGCTTGTGCAATTAGGCTGCATGAACATATCAATTTGCTTAAACACATGTAAAATAATTGACAAACCTGAGGAGAGGCTTAATTTGACGAGTGTTGTTCAAGAATTTAGGATTGACAAGCGTTGCATCATGAGTCTTGTTGTAACCTTCCAAAGGACATGTTCAACAATAACTAAAGTTGGTAGTCAGCAGCCAAATTATAAGTATCCACGTTTATTACAGTCTGACTCTAGCATAATGGTGACCCACATTCTCTTTCCACTTTATACCCCTGCTAGAACTACACTGGCGGCACTGATTACAATGGTGTTATGAACACAATGACTGAACATCTCATCAATGGAATCACGTCCTCTTTACCAATGAAAGTCGTTTTGATCTAACAAACGATTCTCGAGGACAGTTAATATGGAAAGAGTTAGGAACACGCTTCCATCCCACTAACATCAAGGGAAAAAATAGTTCGGGTGGTCCTGGCATCCTTCTGTGAGGATGTATTATGATATATGGAAAGAGCTCCACGTTTTTTCAAAAAAGGTACACTTATTGATTAGCTCACCGCTCTCCAGCATCTACGATTGAATAAGTATGGTGTAAACTTGAAGTAGCATGGAATCACTTACCTGTATTTGTTGTCATTTCAACTCAGTGTCTAGCTGGTTAAAATCGATTTAGTTGCCAGAGATAGCAGCTATGTTTTCAGTCTGTATATCCCTACATTGCCTTCAAATGTGATCATGTTTTCTTTCTACTATTTACTGCATATTTATAGCAAGCACGGTTTTATTATTTTCTTCTCTTCCTGATATGTTCAGCAGCAAGATATGGTCTACTTAAAACACAAACGCATTTATTCGTTACTATTCTCTATGAATTTGCTACATTAAATATTTATTATTTAACTTAATGGGATATTGCTTGAAATTGTCAATTCTACGAAAACTACAGGAGGGTAGATTTCATTCTGAATCATTGTCCATTATCGAAAAGGACACCTGAACTTGTACCTCATTCTCTTGGCGAGGATTACGTACTAGAGTCGTAGGACTCAGCCTTGAGATACGGTTCCAGTGTCCCCGATCAAGTTATTTCTGACTTTTTCGCTTATTTGAAATAACTGTCAACTCTTGATTCAAATCTAAATTAAATTTTGATCGATAAATGTTTAACTTATTAAAATACTAAGCATTTTTTGCTTTTCTTAAGGCTCGGGAATATGATCCGCAATATATTATGGAAGTTTGGATGGAAAAAAACAATCCATTCAATTAATAAGATGAATTGTAATATACTGCAGACAAAGAAAACCAACACAATTGCAATTACATAAGCGATAAATCACATACATAAATAATCATCTCAAGCCGGACTGCCATACTACTCAGAACTTGTTTTGCATACAATATTAATTTCCTCTTCTGCATCTAACAGTCGTAGTAGTTAATAAATAATGTCACCTAAAGAGGAATTCGTTTGTAAAAATAAATAATTTAACGACAGGGGAGAATGTGTCCCATTAATGATGAAAACCGGGGGAAAGAGAATAACATCAAGTCCACCCAAACATGTCAAATGCAGAAAAAGGGATAGATATATGATACATTTTATTCCGGGGAAAATCTGAAAACTATCTTTCTCTAAGGGATAAAGATCGCAGGCAGTTGAAAAAGAATAAGAATAAAATTTCTATGTCGAAAAGGAAAGGGAGGTGAAAAAAAAAAACTTATTCTTTTCCTGCTGTTACTTGGCCGACGTGCAAAAATCGATGCATTTGCATTTCCCTTTTGCAGTGAATCCAGGTTCTGTCAACAATGATTATGGATATAATGCCTGTGGTATAAAAGCAGGGGGAATGAAAGATTAACGCCTACTTTCTTCTTGTTAAAAAGATAGATTTTTTTTAAAGAAAAAAAATTCGTCGGGTATTTTTCGTCACGAGATAGATTGTGGAACAATATAATTATAGTTTTAACATTGCTTCAAAAAAGGAATGTTTGGAAGAGAAGGAAATAAAGAAAAACTAGATTTCTTTCATCGAATAGATTTGTATGTTGTAATGGGTTTAAGTTCGAAAGAGTAGCGAAAAAGAGAAGAAACACTATTGAGTTAATTTATCAATTTATATTGTTGTTGATAAAAAAAAAAGGAAAGATTAGTTGAATGAAATAACTTCACAGATGTAAAGAAAGATGAAGATGCTTTTTAAACTCACTTTTAAAAGTCCGGCGTATAAACACGCACTTTTAACGCAAAAAATAAGATCGTAATTTAATGGTGCACTTTATACGCTGTGAATGAAAACAAGTAATACAAAAAAAATTAAGTCAGTTCCTACATAGCCAACAAAGAAATATTTTTGTTTTAGTTACTTTTTATAAAAAATAGTTACAATTAATAAAAATATGTATATACATTTAACAGAATCTCAATATTAACTGACAAAATAGAAAGCGATTTTCCTTTCTACATATGGTGTTGGAGCATTTTTATTTGTTTCTGTTACTGTTTATCCAAAATTCAGTTTAATTATTCTAATAAAACAGTATAGTAATAAAGAAATCCCATTATCAAAAATTAGGCCATCCCAGCTGAGATTTGAAACCAGGACCTTTGGATTAGAACTCCAACGCACTATACATTGTGCTACAGGAACATTAAGAACGATTTTTCTTTTTATATATGGTGTTGGATTATTATTTTTGTTTGTTACAATTTACGCATTTTTTATTTTAAGTAATAAATTAATATTCGAAAATACTGTATTAACGTCAAGTGTCCTCCACTACAAGTTTAAGAAAATGTATTTGAACTTGAATGGATGAATAGAAAGTATATTTTATTAACGATTGAAACCTTGAGCAAGATATATAAATAAATATATAAGGAGAGTGTGAATAGAGAAGAAAACTAACACAGGAAAACTAATCTCCCAACAGAAAAGAAAACTAATCCAGCACGACAATGTTGGATTATTGAGATAGTAATAGTAATAGTAAGATTTGCTGTTCTAAGAGAGATAGTAAAGAGAGGAAGGTACAAAGAGAAACAAGGTTCTATCGTCCAGATAGCGATATTGTGTAATGTGCCGCAACGGGTTTTCGAATTTATCATACACTATCTAATTTTGATTAAAATTTTCATAATTATTTATTTAAATGCAAAACATGTAAGTAAAATTTGTATTTCAAGATAAAAGTGTGCATTTTAATCTTTATATTTATAGTTAATGTGTGAATTGACTCTAAAGTCTAATGATGTCTGCCATATAGAAAGCCAACTTTACAGGTAGATCATTCATTTATTTAAATAGGTTTTCTTTTACATTAACTTCTAGGAAATTTTTTCTATTATGTTTTAAAAGATATGTATGTTTGAAAATATACATAAAAAATTGTCATTTTCTTTATCCATAATTCAGATATAAAATGAGCTTGGCAGAGGTTACTTTTTAAAAATATATAGCAGTTGAGCTAGGAAAGAGTGTTGCTCGCACAAGTACGTGTTATATTGTGCTAATATTAATTAATTAAAATCTTTCGCAGATAAACTTTCATTTACAAATGCGTTATGAAAGAATAGTTACCATTCAATTGCTCACGTCAGCTTAAATCATCTTCATACTCCCCTAACTTTAAGGTGTGAAATTTTATGCCTTAATTTAAAAAGGGAAGTACAGAAACACCACGAAATAAATAAGGAAAATCTAAAAATGAAATCACAAGGGGCTTCGAAAATCAGTTATTTTAAAATTACTAAAATTCTTGTACATTTATCGCCACATCATTCGGGAAAAATAATAAGAGCTCAAAACTATTCCACCACAAGTGTTAGTTTTCTTCTTTTTTTTTAAATTTTTATGGACGAATTTATTGCGTTTGCTTTCAATTTTGAGAGGTTCAAATTTTGCTCATTTCATTCAAATATGTTATTTTTTAAAATTTTTACTTCTGTTTATCAATAATAATAATAGTAAGCGCCCCAGGAAGATTCGTTGAAAATTTTGTGATGCTTTTCCCCATTAAAACCCTAATTCGGGTTTGTGTTTCTTCATTTAATGTATATAGTTATGTTCTGTACTATAAATTTATTTTCTCTCTCTCTCTGTTTCTACTTTCCCCACTTATGATAAGGTTCTAAGGTTCCTTACGCAAATATAGGAACGGAAAAATGAATTGCAAATTCTAAGGTTTTGTATGCAAAGATGTTCTTAAGAGCTGCAGGCAGGAGAAATATTGCTATAAATACTACAATGATATCACGAACCCTCAATGTAGTTTATGTTGAAGTAACTTAAATAAGACGCAGTTAAATTTAGGGCTCCTTTTCCAACTTTAGTAGCTGTGTTAGCTGCAACTTGCATTTTCTTCTTACCTTTATTAAAATGATAAGTACTCTATTTACTATGCAATGTCATTCTTTTATTATTCCTCACTATAGCTGATAGTCGATAAATTAATTAGTCCCACAGAAAAAACAACTTAACTTTTAGTTGGACTTTTCCAAGTGACTCAGTGCCAACCTCGAAGCTAAGTTATAGGTTGATATTTGTAAGGCCAGACTCTATAATGTTACCTTCGAGTCTACTCACTTGAGTATTTTCTGATGCAAATTTTAGAGTTTTTCAAAAGTTGATGTTGAAATTAAGTGCTCTATCAATATAAATACAAATTTAATCTCTTATAAATTATCTGTATTTTGAAAAATTTTTTAAAAAAAATTCAAGTTTGGAATTCTTATTGGCCATATTTATTTTGGAGATGTTCGCAGCATATCCAAAATACAGAATATTCATAAAGCTCAGGTGCCTCCCTCTAGGGAGGAAATTGGGCGTCAAAATTATATGCAGCGATTCATATCCGCCTATATGGTGCCGCAGTAAAAAGAGATACCAGCTTCCAGAAACGTACTTGGTATGCATAGGTAAAACACTAATCCGCAGCCCATTAGAAATAAAAAAAGGGTTATTCAGAATTCCTTCCCAGATTTTGAAGCGCTATAGTAGAGAAACTAAGACGAATACGGTAAAAAGATAACTTAAAAATATATAGAAATAGTTCAAGTACACTGCTCAAAACAATTAGGGGAGTACGTGATTTTAACAAAAGTAAGCAAAGATGTATACCAATAAGTAACATAAAATGAATCATCCATAATTTAAAGCCTACCAGGAAACGGAAGAAGAAAACTTTATATGCAAATCAAAGTTTATGACGTCAAAAACCAGAAAAAGGTGATAAGGGCAGAAATCGCGATGTTGCAGAAATGTCTGTTTTATTGCCGTAACTGTGAAATTCGATTGCGCAGTATTTTTTTTTTGAGACAAGGTTACTTGAGAATGTCTCAACAACGTGATTTACCGGAATCCATGGCATGGCGTGTTATAGGCCGACTGGAATCCGGGCAAGCACAACGTAGTGTCGCGGACGCTGTTGGAGTCGCCACAAGTGTTGTTGCAAGGCTGTGGAATCGATTCCAAGAAACAGGAAATATTAGACGTCGAGCAGGGGCAGGTCGGCCACGCGCCACTACATCAACTGATGATCGGTATATACAGTTAACAGCCCGTCGAAACAGAACAGAGAATGCTACGCAGCTGCAAAGACAGTTGCTCTTGGCAACAGGACGAAGGGTGTCCAGCCAAACAGTACGTAATCGGCTTCATGAGGGAGGGCTCTATGCACGTAGGCCAATGGTCTGCATTCCGTTGACCCCACGCCACCGTGCGGCCCGAAGAAGATGGGCTGCTGAACATCGAGATTGGGAGCAACATGATTGGAGCCAAGTGCTGTTTACAGACGAGTCCCGATTCAGTCTAGAGTGTGACACCAGACGTATTCTTGTATGGAGGGACAGGGGCACTCGAAATAACCCCGCATTCGTTCGTGAAAGGTCACAATACAGAAAAGCTGGTTGGATGGTATGGGGTGGAATCAGCATAGGTGGACGTACGGACCTGCATATCATTCGTAATGGCACTTTGACGGGCCGAAGGTATGCAGACGAGATACTTCGACCTCATGTCATCCCTTACGCTGGAGCCATTGGAGATTCCTTTGTTTTCCAGGATGATAATGCCCGACCGCATAGAGCTCGTCTGGTGGAGAACATGCTTGAAGCTGAAACAATACAGTGTATGGAATGGCCAGCGTGCTCTCCTGACCTGAATCCAATCGAGCCTGTTTGGGACATGCTCAGACGACGCATTGCTGCGTGACCAAGGTCGCCTGCTACGGTCCGAAACTGGGAGATTGCACTTCTTGAGGAGTGGAACAGTATTCCCCAAAGTCTGATCGATAACCTCATCGCATCCGTGGCAAACAGGTGTGCAGCAGTCTTAGCTGTTCGAGGAGACCAGACGCCCTATTAAAACTCCTGCATCATGTCTAAACAGTACCTTTTTTCATCGTTTACATGTAACCAAATTGTTGCCCTAAATCATCTTTTAATGTTTTTTCCATAATTTTCAAAGAATTAAAGCTTAATTCCAAATTTTTTTACCCCTTTTTTCCCTATTGCGCATTAATACGCGTGTACTATGCATTGTATGCCAATATGTGGCTGTCTCACACGGTTTTCTTCACTTTTCTGCTTGCTCTCCTAATTGTTTTGAGCAGTGTATTATTTATTTACTTTACAAGCGTACTGTGAGGGAAACCTTGGTCCCATAGCATTCGTAAATGTGATAGTCCAGTTCCTGCTACACTCTGTTCAATATGATACTATCAACGTTAACAGCATGTGTTATTCTTTCCGTGTTATCCAAAAACTTGATCTTTTACATAAGACCAAATTTTCCTACCCTCCTTTCAGCGTGATACAACAAAACTGCATAATAAGGATAATACGTGTTGTCAATAACTTTGATACTACTATGTTGAGTTAAGTGTGGCAGGAAATGGACTATCGAATTGATGTATGCTGTGTTAACAAGGTTTCCCTTAAAGAACATCTGTAAAATATGTAAATGAAACTTAAACTACTTCTGTGTGTTTTCAAATGTTCATTTTTGCTGTATTCGTCTTAATTTTTTCAACTCTTACTATTAATTCACTCTCTCCCGATATATATATATATATATATGTAAGGATAATTAAATTATATTTAAAATTAAATTCCCTTTTATATTTAACTTTTTTTCCCATTACAACTTCAAGTCTTAAACAACCAATTATTTCTCCGAACTTATGGTCCAAACAGAACACTTCTAATCCAAATCATTATTTTTTACAGCCCCATGTGTCAGCATTAACTTTCAAGTAGAACCCACAAGTAAAAAGAGGTACTTAACACATCTGGGCATAAGTGGCAAAACAACTTAGATTTTCAATTGGGCGTCATTTTCTCTCAGCAACAGACATGGAGATTGCTCCCTGAATAAAACTGTTTTTAAAAAAGCTTTGCGTTGACTTGAAACACTTCATATGTATGTATATATATATATATATCATATCTTGTTCAAATTTTCGGTCGTTTATAAAATATTTTCTATTCATCCATTCAAGTTCAAATACATTTTTTAAACTTGTAGTGGTTGACACTTGATGTTAATATACAGTTTTTTTCAAATATTAATTCATTAATTAAATTAAAGGATGAATAAATAGTAATAAACAAAAATAACAGTCCAACACCGTATATAGAAAGGAAATGGAATATCGCAAGGAAAATCGCTGTCTGTTTTGTCGCCTTATATTGTGGTTCTGTCATATGTATATACATATTTATATTAATTGTAACTATTTAATGAAAAGAAATTAATATAAAAATTTTCTTTGTTGACTTAAGTAGGAATTGATTAAATTTTTTTTTATATTACTTGTTTTACTAAGCTCTTCGAAATCCAGGAAATAATTATAAATAACCTTGTAAACCGGAAAGACCTTGAAAGGAAATACGTAAAAATTATTATAAAATATAATCTAAAATTAAGACAAAAATACTTTTAAAAAAATTTCTTCATCAAAATTATGAATTTTCCTTCAAGTTGGCTTGCGATTATCCCCGTTATTATTATGAAGGAATTTATAAGAAATTACGATAATATCAACCCCATAATTCTACAATAAAACAACTCCCATGTAAAAAATCGCATACTACATAAAATTCAGTAATTTAATGATCTACGCTACACGTAATATAAAAAGTAGAAGATACGATTCTTTGGTGCTACATAATTTCTTATCTATTTGACTCCACCCTTTTTTTTGGACAGCTGACAGCAGACAAACACTTGGGCTGAATCCAAATAACTGAAACGCCTACACTTTATAACTATTAGATCATAGGAAATTTATCAAAAGGATGGCTTTTATCGCACTAATTGCCTACGATAACAACATATACATATATATTGTAGATAAATTCTTTAATACCAAGTTCAAGCTGGCAGTTGGCTATTTGAGATAATCTTTGTGAAACTGTTTTATCGGTTGTAATTCTTGGACGAGTAATAGTGTTGGAATGATTCCATCCCTGATGTATAATTACTCATTTTCCTATGTTTGTTGATGTATTCTTGAGGGTTCTTATACTTTTTAAAAATATTTATTGCAGTTATTTGTAAATTATATATGTGAAATTTCACGCGCGAGAGAATTACACACTTATTTCATTAATTTCAGAACATAAAACTTAGCATGAACCTTTTAAAGTTAAAATTATTGCATCCTTTCACGAAAATTTGATTCATGTCAGAATGACGTACGTGTGCCACCCATCCAGTATTGTGCTTAGTGACGATGAATGCTGTTCCATAGGGTTTGATTCAAAACTGGAGGATAGCATGGGTATTTGTAAACATGAAGGCAGAACTCGTAATCTTCGGATTCGTAAGCACGTAACTTACCACAGGACCAAAATGATCACTTTAGTTCGGAGGCTGTTACTGGTTAAAATTCAGATACCGTCGCCACACTCCAGTGAGTCGGTGGATAGACGAACGAACTATATAGTTGTTATGGCGAGAGTATGAGTTGTTGCTGCTGCGTCATTTGTGATTGACGGCTTGATTGTTGCGTCATGTGCACCTGACAGTTTGAATGTTGCGTCATGTGGATTTGATGATTCTTTGATTGCTTTTACGGCGGGTAGATGGCGCCACGACAGCTGCGCGAAGGTTGCATTTTTCTGAGTTCAGCGTCAAGGTCACCAATGAGGAGGATTCGCGAAATTCGGATTCGTAAGCACGTAGCTTACTACTAGACCAAAATGATCGCTTTAGTCCGGAGGCTGCTACCGGCTTATATAAGTACCATCGCCACAAACGTATAGTGCCTGTGCGACATGCGGGCATTCGAAATATTCGTCGAACCGCAAGTCCTCCCGAAAGATTGTTGGGAGGTGTGTGTATCCCCTAAGAATGTGAACGAAACCGAGCCAAATTGTATTATCACTTGTACGGTGCTCAAAGCTGTGGCTAATGACATACGCAGATATCCTTGATTACATTATAGAAAAATAATTCCAATAAAAACAATGTAATAACATTGAATGACACTCGAATTACCCAAGTATTCTTAGATATGAGCTCATAGATAGTGACGTTTAAGTTGAATAGACAGTTAAGTCCTGATCCTCCTAATCAACCATTACGTAGAGTAATAAGACTGAGGCACACGAAATGTGTCAGACTTCCGAGGTGTGGAAGTTAAGAGAGAGATGTACCAGTTCAAATGCCATCTTCGCCATTTTACCATAATTCATATTTACAAGATTTATCAAAAGTTGATCTGATATACTGTAGCATGACATTAATTCAAAACTTATAGCCCTCGTGTAGCTGTATAGTGCGGCATTAATATAATTCTAACACTCACTCACTGATTCAAAACTTACATATTTTTTTTGTTTAAACCCCGGATTGTTACGTTATTGATAAAGTCATTTTTAAAGTATACTTGAAACAATATGAAGGAAATTTCAAATATAAATAGATAATTTTTAGGGATAGAAAAACAACTTTTCACACAGAAAACAAAATAAAGTCTTTTTTTGTCCAATTTACTCTGCAAGAAAAGTCCTTGATACCACTTTTGCATTTCCAAATTGCTAGATATATCCTCTTAAATGCGAATAGATAAAAACCATTTTTTAATTATACAGTACACAAAACACGTTACTGGTCTTTTAATTGAGATCGGTGCTGTTTATTTCAATATTATTTTACTCGAGTACATACATGCGTAAAAGTACAGTGCTTCTCAAACTTTCTATACTCGCGACCCAATTTTCAATCATACTTTTCATCACGCCCCCTTACATACAATAATAATGTATTGAATTCAATAATAATATACTTTGATGTAAATCTACAATTGCGACGAATCTGTACGGAACCTTTCCACTAATCTTCTTAGGCGTCTTTCTGGGGAATATAAATTCGCGTTTATTTCCAATCAACTCCAAAAAGAGGTATGGAATATTTAAATTATATAAGGTATTAAGTCGAGAATTGCGAGATAGCATGAGAGATGATGGTAGGCTATTGAGCCAGTAACGTTTAAACGCATCACTAGAAGATTCAAGGAGATTAGATTCGTAAAGACGTCGTGCTGCTAGACGAACCAGAAAGCTGATATAAGCCAGTGGTAAATATAATTCACGTACGCTTAAAGTAAGCGTCAGTTTGAGTGACTTAGTTAAAGTTAATGAAAGTTAAGAATTCGAATACGTGTGTTTCTCGGATCTCCTATTTCGGTAAACCTTACTTGAGTTTCAGCTAGATTATTAATTAATTGTATTCTTAGTAATTTAATTTAATATATAGGCAAATCTCTTTAAGCGACGTAACATTATCGTATTTTATGTTATCAGAGATTTTTGAGGAAAATTATAATATAATAAAATAAATATTATTATTCAAAATGGCTCTTAGTGGTTCTTTGCCTCAAATTAATCTTGTGTTCAAGGTGTGACCCAAGGGGGTCATCATACAATACAACTTTAATTATAAACCGTACAAATTATCAAGATACGTATTAAATTTGTATATAATTTCATGACGTACCCATAGAGTTACTGATGATTATTAAACTTGTTGACTTAGTACTGTTAAATTAATTGTGAAATACATGGTGCAGTACTGATACATCTATAAGTGTATTATATCAGTGTATATGTGCATTTTATTTTTTATTTTGTCAGAATGCATTATTATTTTTTTTTGCTTCCTTTCAGTAAATTAATAATTATTTTAAATAAAGTTTGTGTTTTCAACTTTTCGATATACTCGCGCCCCCCTGGTAGGGTTATTACGCCCCACAGTTTGAGAAAAACTGGTATAGTAAATCTAAAAAAATAACAAACACTATAACTCTACTTGCAGAAATACCTCAAGAACTCGCATTCTAGTACATATTGAAAACAAAAGAAAAAATTCCTCGTAAGGAGTCTCTGGGGTGTTAATTTTGTCTCGAGAGCTGAAAATGTAAACAATTTTCGATTAGATGGTATTCTTTGAAATTAAAAAAATTAAAGGATTCAGTTCTTTTACATATTATTTATCAAGGAATAAAGGTTCAAAAGGTAAACAAATATTTATATATATAATCATAATTTTAAAAATAATAAGCATATGGGAATAAGAAACCTTCCTGTAAGAAATATTAATTAAGTTTTACGTTGCCTATAATATTTTCTAAAATAGTTGCACTAATTACTAGCAATAAGGTGATTTATAAGATGAAACATATTCTTATATATATATATATATATATATATATATTATCTTAGGTTTTTTTAACTATCTGTTTATGTTTATTTTTATATTTTCTGTTTATATATTTGTATATTATATATATATATATATATATATATATATATATATATATATTACATTGAAGCCGTTTTTATATAAATTGAATTATTAATTTTATTTCTTAAAAAATAATAAAAAAAACTACATTAAATCTTTTTTTAAAATTTCAATATTTTTCAAATATTTTGAAATACAAAAGATATATATTGCTATAAAATTAGGTAGGGGTTTAAAGAGTATGATACATATTATAATTCTATAAAGTTTTATACGTCAAATGTGTGCGTTTCTAGTTTAGAAAATAGCATGCACAACGTAAAATTTACTCAATATTTATTACAGAAATGTTTCTTATTTTCATATGCTTATAATTTTTTAAATTATGGTCATATTTTAAACATTTTGCACTTTTTGGAAACCTCAAAGAATCGAAATATTTAATTTTAATTTCAAAGAATTATATCTATTTGAAAATTAATAATATTTTCAGCTCTCGAGATAAATTTAACACTCCTAAGACTCCCTACGACTATAAAATATTCGAACAAATACAATCCTGTTTCTAATAATTAGGAACAATCGTGATAAACCACGTTGGTGCTTTGAACATACAGGAATTTTTAAATTAAAAATTTTTACAAACAAATGTTTAAATCATTTTTTAATCAATGACTAACATATAAACTAACTACTCATGGCAAGGTATAAGGGTTTGTACTGATATCCAAAAGACACGCATAAGGAATTCTCAACAAAATAGTTTCAAGAAACAAAACACATATGTTAAATTACAGGAAACGAAACATCAATTGGAATTTTTCTAAGTAAAAAGTCTCCATTAGTGTCTCCATTTTGTATCACGTTCTCTTATACAAGATAAAAACAGTTTAAATAACTCTACATTAACAAAATTGCAAATTCTTAAACACCCTTTTTATCGCAATTTCTGTCCCCAACGGTTAAGTTCAAGGTGTCCCCGCCAACAGCCATATCCGTTCGCCGGCGGCGGAGAAAGATATGTCACCGCTGATATTTTTCTACGACGGCGGAAGATTAATGAACCACGCTACAATGCACTCTTTCTAGAACTGAACATCGGTGAGATATAACAGAGAAATGCCACTAAAATTAGATGACGTCTCAGTCAAGTCTGGAAATCTCGTTAATGGCGGCATTGTTCAAAATTAGCGAGTTAGATGAGTCTGTTCAACTTGGTGCATTTGAATTAATTACATCGATTTTCAGCTTTTTAAGCATTGATATAATTTATTTACATACAAACCTGAAAATATTTTTTTTCTTTTCTCCTTTTTTGCTGTTTTAAATGACATTCAGAACGAAAGAAATCGCACAGAACAAGAAATTATTAATTCCCCCCCTCTAAAGTGCCACCGGCGTATATATCCGTCTCATTCAAATGGTGTGGTATGTGCTCCAGACGTATATATACGTCCTTCTGATATACGACTCTTTTTTTTCGCTGCTGTCAGTAAACTATTCGGAAGACTTGAGAATAAATTAAATGACCTTGACAGTGGTTGCGAAGGATTTAGTTCAGAGAGAAATGTGCTTATTTCTACCTTTTCTCTCCCCCCAACCCCACTAATACAAGGAATACGTGCTCCTATATGATAAACGGAACCCTGAAGTGTCGTTGGTGTATATATCCGTCTTACTCAACTGGTCGTTATGAGCCCCAGACGGATATATCCGACTTTCCGAAGTACAATTCTTTTCTTTACGCTGGTGTCAGTAAACCTATTCGGAAGACTTGGGAATAAATTAAATGACCTTGACAGTGTTTGCGAAGGATTTACTTATTTTAGAGAAAAATGTGCTTATTTCTGCCTTTTCTCCCCTCCCCCTAATATACCGCATACGTGGTCCTATGTGAAAAACGAGGACACTCTGGGGAGTGAATCAAGTAACTTTTAATCGGCAGTTAAGGGGTTAAAATAACATTGTGCAACCCCCGTTGTGCAAATTATACAACTGTTCATACCCATTGCTCAAACTGTAAAACTGTAATTTACATGCATTGTGTAATTCCAGTTATTTGTTCTTTTTTCGCAAAATTCGTTCTTGGCGCTCCTTTCCAGTTAAATTCATCCTTGAAGCTGCATCGTCCAACACTTCATTCATAAAGTCATCAGATTTTGATAAGCGTGTAGCTCTTACAGCTTCCTGGAAAGTAGAGTATTCAGTTCCGTTGATTCTGTATTGTTATCTTCAATACCCAATAAGGGAATAAGAGCCCGACAGGGCTAAGAGCTCCCGCACAGTTATTGTCAAAGACCGATTAAGTGCCAACAATAAGCACAGATTAATGGATGCGAAGTACATTGCATAAAATTCTTTATTGCATCGAGAGTATTACTGCACACACACATAAACTCGATTTTTTCTAAATTTATAAAAGATTTTGAGTCTAAAAAAATGTTTCTTGATGTTGCTGTTCTCGTGTCCTCAGAGTTGGCAAAGAAAAATAGTATAAGAACTCCAAATTTCACCGAAGGCGGCTGCCGATTCCGGAGGATCTCCTACAGTAGTGGAGATCAGCGGGTGTTCTTGTGAATTAAAGCTGGGTACTGGAAGATATGTATTGGTGTGAGAGATTGGACATCAGGGCAGTTTTTACACTGTATATAACGTATGGCTTCATCAGGCTGAACTTTCATGTGCTTGTGGTGATGAGTTATTAATCTTGCTTTCGATTGGGTGCATTATAATTTTTGGGGAATTTTCGTCTGTTCTGAGGAGTTTCTTGAAGAAATGGGGGTAATAGTCTAGATCTGGCCACAGCGTTTGCATTAGCAAGTGTAAAGGTGGTACATGGTTGACCATGGTATCTGGCTTAATTATTGCAATATCCATGGAAGAGATTGAGTGCTTTTGCCTCCGAAAAGGTTATACTTCTTACCAATTAGTCCGCGGAAGGTATTTCTTTCCCCTTCTACCACCCACAGGAAAAGCAGTGGATGCGTTCTCCTAACTGCCACTAGAGGACGCGCCACTGTAGTAGTTACAGGCTTTTAAGCTAGGGGTTACCGGTTCCTTAATTTTTATTTATAAGCAAATGATCATAAATGAGATTTAATCAATAATCTTTATCGCGTACAAAATAATAAGGTAAAACAAAAAGATAACCTAAGCAGAACATGTCAGTTTTTATTAAAACAATACGCCGCATTAATGAAAATTGCGGAACAACACCAACCACATTTTGCCTGCAAAGCTTTATTGGATAGTGTAATATACCAGAAATAAATTTTTCTGCGCAACTTTTGAAAATAATAATGTCTTAGTCGAGTTATGAATTTCCTAGTATTCATACTTTATTGAGATCTTAATTATATTCTAAAAATTGAGATCACTTGAATTAAGAGATATTTTGACGAAAATGTTAGGCATTAGATCAGCGTTTCTCAAACTGTGGGGAGCGCCCCCCTTGAGGGCATGACAACTCTACAAGGGGGCGCGAGCTTATTGAAAAGTCAAAAATAAAAGATTATTTTAAATTTTTTTCATTACTAAAAGTAAACAAACAAAATACATTCTGACATAAAAAATAAAATACACATTTACATTGAGTATTGCACTTATAAATATATCAGTGCTACACAATGCATTTTATAATTAATTTACCAATACTAAGTTAAGGATTAGTTTAACAATTACCAGTGACCCTATGATATTGTCATATATAAAATTATATTCCAAAATTAACACTTATCTTGATAATTTGTACGGTTAATAATAATATATCTCTTAACTGCCGATTAAAAGTTACGGGGTGAAAGGGAATAAATAAAAGCAATAAAAAAGAGCCTCTGAAATGAGTAAATTCAACGCAAACACTGTCTCTCTCTCTCTCTCAAGGTCCTTTTATTCAATTCCAAAGCTTTTGGTATAATTTTATGGATAACAGTGCACAGAAAAGATCGTACTTCGAAAAGACGTATATATACGTATTATATACGTCCAGTACAATTAGCGCACTTGAGTGAGACTTTTATATACGTCATTTATATACGTTTATATATATTAAAATAAGTATTATTGAATTCAATGCATTGTTATTGTATGAGGAGGGTGCGATGAAAATTATGATAGAATATTGGGTCACGAATATTGAAACTTTGAGAAGCACTGCATTAGATGCTTAAAATATTAAACATTACTTATATGTATTTGTGAATGACTATTTATTTAAAGTTAATGAGAGTTTATTTATACTGTTCTCTTATTAAGAAATTTCTAATCAAATAATTGTGTGTTTTATTCATATATAATTTTATGTAGTCCCGTAAATAAATAGTGTCATCTATCAGAAGAACCCACACATTCAATTTTGTTATTTTCCTTTCCCTGCTTCGATTGACATTAAACACGCAACTCTTCGGTTTGTAAATGGAAGAATTCCATACATTGGGATTTTGACATATAAAGAACTCCACTGAGACTTACGACAAACCCCTTTATTTCATATTTTGCGAAGTTTTATTTTTCTTTTAAAGATGTCCTCGAAGATCAATATTGGGAATGGTGCAATAAATGAATTAATTGATTTACAGGCTTCACATACACAACTTGTATACCGTGAAATACGTTTAATGCCAAAGCGCTTAAGGCGAAATATCGGCTAACATGAACAATACAACTGTCCCGATGAACTACTATGTATTTTCATGCAGTTCTTTTCTCTTGGCAAGTAATGAAAATCACTAAACACGAAAATATTTCCCTTCTGGGAATGAACAAAACATGGAAAACACAGTTCGAATTGGACTGTCGTATTGTATTATCGAAAGCAATCATTGCAGCAGACGATAATAGTGTGTATAGCCCCAATTATAGCAGACAAAAAAAATTTTTGAGGTATTGTACAAAGCTCAAAAATCATCATTGATGCAGATGCTGACAATGAAAAGGAAAGGAATAATGCAGCTTCTGTTCCCACGCCATTTGAAATGAGGAATATCATGAAAAATATGCTCAGTTATTTAAACTCACATTCCAATGGTAAAATGAATAACAAAATGGACGATATGGAACAGTTTTGTTGACCATTTGAAGCTAAAAAATGCAATGCAAAGAAAAATATATCAGATTATTTTCCAAAAACTCAATAAATTATTTGTTTCAAAATTTGAAAATTTTATATTAAACTTCTTTCAGTTCTAGGAGTGTTTTTGTTTCATTGATTTTATTAAATATGAATATATACACATTTATGCTGTAAATAAAAAAACTTCAGTGACCTGCGTTAATATATGGGTTTTGCATTGGCTACTTTGCGCTTACGAAAAAATATTTCAGCTTCCCATTTAAGCAGAATTTAAATTGCATATATATATATATAACTTCTAAAACCTATTAAACCGGTAAAATTATTTTCTTCTAGAGTAGTAGTGAAAAAAATGTTTTTCATAAATTGCTTCCTTAACATGTAGAATACGGTAGTAAAGGGATTTTTAATTCAGTGATTATAAAGACGCAGATGTTAAGAAGAAGCAGACTTTTTTGGAGCACTAAGATTTTCATTGTTTTAATCGGACTTGAAACTTTTTAAACGTTTTCTCAAAACTATGTTTTTCAAACTTTCCTCACCATGTCTCAAGAACAGTTCAAAATAAATGACTTCAAATTAGAGGGTAGACCACCTGTATCACATATATACACCAAATGTGTGTGAAGACCACGATCATTCAAAATTCAAAAACTCTTTCTTTAATATCAACAAAACTATGAAATTCGAAACTTTGTCTTCAAAAGTCTACAAGTACGATTGATGAAATTTTCAATTGAGTATAGTTCTTTTGGTGCATTTTTAGCTTATAGATTAAACACTATTAATTTTTTATTTCCAAATAGGGAATCAGCCAGAATCTATTGGAGAAGTGAACGTCCATATTTTCCTGGCGGGTGTGTTTAGAACACATTATATCTCATATTATACAGGATATTACGGCGCTAAACATTATTTTTTGAAGCACTTATCAATCAATGATAAAAAAAAACTTAAAGTTCTACATTTTAATGGTCGTCAAAAAAATTCCTAAGAATGCTTAAAAACAGGCTGCCACATGGAGAACCCATAATTGAAGTTAAAGAACAGAAAAATCTTGCTTGAAGCAATAGATTAAGTAAAATTACAGAATATTGTATTTAAAACAAGTATCAATAACAATGCATTTTTCCACAAAATTTATACTGTTACATTCCTAAGAAGTATCAACCTTCTTAACATAGCTTAGCTGTTCATTAATCATCCTCAGAATGTAAAGGCGATTCAAAACATCGTGTTTTCTCATTGTTTTTCAGAATGTTACCACGATTTATTTTACATATTTTTTGTCACATAGACATGATACTCTTTGGCAAAAAACAGGGAATAAGTAGAACTGGAAATAAAATTGTGTATAAAAATCAGGTGGTTATTATAAAGGTGAAATTCTACATCATAGCACATGTTTCACGAGCAGAGGATCTCCAGAAGAATTTGTTGGATTATAGATATTCTCAAAACCCATAAAATCATTCAATATATCAATGAAAACCCTTAAAATCAAGCAGTCAAAAAATATTTTTTTAAATAAAACAAACTCTACTTTAACATTTTTTTATTTCATAGTTTCGATAAAAGTGTTTCTCAAGCATCAAACTATATTGATTTTTGACAAAACTATTTATTGATAGTTTGCTCAATATATTGATAACACAACTAAAATTACACCGTTATACTTGTAAGTATTATTTCTAATATAAGGCAATAAAGACTGGCAAGAGCATTCATCAAGAAGTGAGCAGCATATGTTGCGAGGCGTGTCCTATTAATAAGATAATTAATTATGTGAGCCACAATACAAAAATGCCGTATTTATCTTAAACATTTGGATAAAAATATCAGATAAAATCAATGAGATAATTCCAGAAAAATCTTTAAAGATAGGAAAATCCAAATGGTTAATAAAAAAAACCCAAAGAAGGAAAAAAATTTCAAGAGAATCTAATACGAAAACTAAGATCTATTAGAACCTCAAAGATAGCCTAAACCAAGCAATTTTTCACAAGGAAACGTTTGGATTCTTTGGTTGCCATGAAAATCAATGTTGCAGATTCTTCTTTGTACCAATTTGAACTCAGCACTTCTTTTTCCCCCAGTGCTTTTTCGAAATTTGTAAATCTTTATCTGTATGAGTTATTGCCCCCATCATGCACGGTAATCCAATGTGTATACAAGGAAAACAAAAGTGATTTAATTATAGAAAAAACCTATTGTTGTTGACGTTGTGTGTAGTATCTATTAGTAAAATGCCCGGTATTTCTGTACTTTGCAGTAATAATTTCAATATCTATTTGGCATGTTTCCTGAAACCTAAATAGGGACAGTAGGAATATACGGGAAGGATTCAAAGTCCCCGGATTGGAGCCAATAAAGGGTGAAAGAAGTTTCAGTGTATTAGCGTAGTTCGCAACCAAATTGCGCTGCTGGCTTGCCGCGGCGCCGCGTTTTGTTTCCAGACGCAGGTCGTAGCCGTCGATGGCGCAAATCAGTTGAAGATTATGTTTGATGATGAACTGCTGCTCACATTTTCCGTGCGGCCCTTTGCCGGCTGAGTGCGATGGAACCTTACGAAATTTTACAGGAACATCAGAATATTCTCGATCTGGCACGTCATTTGCAGGATGGTCGCTGATTCCAATCTGCCAGATGAAGTTAAACGTGCCTCACCACTCCGCCTGAATTGAAGGACATGACTAAAAATAGATTCCAGAAATGTTTCGATCAAAGTGCTACAAGCGATGCCTAAAGTGTGTGTTGTTGCTCAAGGGTCTTATTTCGAAGGAGGATGTTTTTCAGCAACAACACTGGCTGTAATATTTTTTAGGAAGTTATAGACTGGATATCGGGAACTTTTTTAGAATCCTACTATGTGATTTCTAAATCTTGTTTAAGAAAAGTATATACAATAATTTGCGATGCTTCACTGTTGGTCTGAAAATATAATACAGAAATGAATTTTCTGATCGCAGATAACTCTGAGACCTGATGTAAATTATAAATTACACTTTTAAATATGAAAACTATACGATTAAATTAAGGAATTCTTATTTAAAACGTAAATAATGATAACTAACTTTAGAAAGGCTCGAAAAAAATTGGTTAAAAATAAAAATTCAGAGGGAAAAATTTCGTCTTAGCACTTTTACAGAAACTTTTCTCTCAATCAATATGAATTTTATTTGAACAAAAATATTGAACAAATTTCCTAGCATTTTAAATACGCTAAATTTAGTTTTAGAATGAAATAGAAAATACTCAGTGAGGGTTTGTTAAATTATCTAAAGCCAATTGTCTGTTGTTGTTGTTTCAAATCCCCTTTGGATCAGGAAAGTCTACCCCAATTCACATTTGACCTTTCCGCATAAGCAGGAAGGAAGAGCAGTGCTCCGGAAGTAAAGCAGAGGGGAAGACTTTACACCGTGCACAAAGTGATGATGATCAGCACCATGCAGTTTCTGATACCCCGCGCGCTAGGGATATAATCTCTTCATAGCGTAAATATCCACGTGACCTGTATTAGCAATACGTAA
>BMAU01002224.1:367500-493528 GCA_019973935.1 Trichonephila clavipes | reverse complement strand
GCCACAGAAAATGGATAAAAAATCGAAAAATAAAAATAACTCCAACGTAACTACTGAAGAGAAATTGAATCGTTTAAAAGATTCAATCAAAGGAACTTTAACTAGGTTAGAGGCTTTTACTCTCGGAGAAGGCAGTGTCAAAGATACTAGTGTCACTGAAATCGAAATTAAACTCAAAAAATTGAGCAATTACAGATAAATCTAGATAAAAATAGCTGGAGGTTTTTTGTGAAATAGAAATTTTTCGAAAGCTTGAAATCATTCAGCTGGAATATTGAAGATATAAATCAACGGATCGAGACAACAGAGGTAGTCTCAAACTTTTAATGTATTCTTGAAAAATTCTTGAAAATGTAAACATTAATTTAAATGACAATGGTAAAAATAGTATCCGCTTACCTCAAATTCCATTGCCAGAATTTTCTGGTGTAATAGCAGAATTTTCTAATTTCAAAAATCAATTTATTATTAATTTAAGTAATAATGAGCAATTGAATGATTCGCAAAAACTATACCACCTTCGAGCATCTCTAAAAGGAGAAGCAAAGCTCTTAGAGTCGCCTAGCGATAGCTTCGATCTCTCTTTTAAAGCATTTGAAGATCGTTACGAAAACAAAACGGCAGCTGATAGATTCTCATGTCCTTGAGATAATTAATTATGAAAATTATAGCGAATCAGTCAAAGAACTGCGCGTTTTAATGGATTGTATCAATAGAAACATTAGAGCACTTGAAGTTTTGAAATATGAGCAGAATGATCTATCAGATATAATTTAATAAATATAGAATTCCTCAAAAAATTGACAAAAAGAATCTAGAAAACAATTCGAACTTTCATTGAACACAGCAGAAGTTCCAACATTTGATTCTATTATGAAACTTTTAGAAAAGAGAAGTGCCGTGTTAAAAACATTACTCGCATTCCAAGTACTAAAAATGATCCATAAAAATACTGCAATGTCAACTAAAGCCAAATCGCTGGTAGTTACTAGTAAAAATAACTGTTAAACCTTGTGACTTCTATGTCGAAATTTCGCATCCTCTTTATAAATGTATTGCATTTCAAAAATATGTCTGTGGGAGGCAGAAAGAAATTTGTTACCACAACAAACTTTGTATAAATTGCCTCAGACTTCATTATGGTGCCTGCATGTCTAAATATAAATGCACAGTTAGTGGTTGCAAAGGATTACATAATTAATTGCTTCACGATTCTGGTTGAACTTTGCTCTGCAGTTAAAAATCACACTGTAGGAAAGGGGAATAGAGACCAATTCGAATCCTACTCGGTTTGAAGGTCAGCCAGAAGTTGCGATTTTGACTTCTCATGGAAATAAATGTGTTCATTAAATACATTCATGATTTTCGTTAAAAGTGCTAATGATGGATATAGAATTAAGTTAAGAGGGATTATTAGATAATGCGCTCTACGATATGCGTTATGAGAAGACATAGCAAGGGAAGTTGGGATTTAAATTTAAGTCTGCAAAACCAATCTATAACAGGTGGTAGAACCGCCCCCAGTATAGAGGGCGCTGCTTGTAATAACATGTGTTGTTGACACTAGAGATCTTCAGGTATGTGACCGAGTGCAGACGCACTCCATATTCCATTAAACTTATTATTTAATCTTACACTTGTATTCGATGATTTATTGAAATTAATTGAGTCTTAACGGATTGTGATGATATGAAAGTTGATTGATATAGCATTCTACCACTGATTAACCGGAACCACCGATGATAGTAAACATTGGTGCAACGGCCTAGAATTGATGAAATTGATGAAAGAATCATTTTTGGATACCCCTGACCAAGAGGTTGAATATCATCGTCGACAGTGAATTCAGGTAAAGCGAAATTTTTATTGAAAAAACTGAATTATACCTGAATAGAAGATTAAAAATGTCAGAAGATCTCTCAAAATTTAAAAGAAGCATACTGCGGTACGTTCTTCGTAGTTGACAAAATTGATAAATAAAAATTGAAGGAAAGATCAACAATGAAAATGAACCTGTTGGATCAATTTGAAGCTTTTATAGAGCAATTAAATGACAAAGAAAGTAACTTAAGTTTATTGTAGCATACACTAATTGAAGACCGTTTGTCTGTTGACACTATTACTGAAGATATAGAAGTCAAAGAAATTAAAGAGAAGATTATATTTTGAAAACGAAGTTTCTTCTAAAATTAGGAGAAAAAAATTCTGACTCTATCCAGGTTGGATAAAGTTTCCGAAATATCCAAGTTATTGATTCCAATAGTTTTGAATGTATGAACATAAATTTACCTAAATTGCATATAAATAAGTATTCTGGAAATTATTCTGAATGGTTAGATTTTTATAATTTATTTGAAAGTTCTATTCATAATAACAATAGATCACAAAAAGTTGATAAATTTAATTATTTAAAAAATCATATTTATGTGGTAATGCGCTTGCTTGTATTAATGGATTTCCAATTTCTGATGATAATTATGATAGAGCTCTTTCTTGGATTTATTAAAAGATAGATTTGGAAATAAAAACATGTTAATTAACGCTCATTTGAGCAATTTATTAAATTTAACACCTGTTAGAAACCCTACTGAGATATTGTGGGCTTAAGAAATTTGTACGATAGAGCAGAAACGCAAATATGAGTCTTGAAAGTTTAGAGTTAAAGGAGAATCCTATTCAATTCAAACTTATTAACATCCATCCTGTTGAACAGATACCCCTGAACTCGTTTTGAAATTCAATCGTTCTCAAAAGGACAAAAGGGTTTGACCTGAGCGCTCTGTTACAGTTCCTACACTTAGAAATCCGTAGTAGGGAACGAGCTTTCTCAAATAAACAGTCATAAACTATATCATTATTCCCCCCACCGCAAGACAGAACAAAATAAAGGCTCCTATTTCCTCGGACAACGCATGAAGCCACCCCCGAATAGAGTACATTTCCCACCCCATTCATTTCCCACCCCTTTGGAGAAAGTAGAACTTAGAAGCCGAAAATGCTTATACCGCAACAAAGGTCATGAACTCGACACTTGCCGTTCCTTTGGTGCTCACGAAAAGCGAGAAATTTTAAGGGAAAAGGGCTGTTGTTATTTATGTTTGTCGTACGGTCATAGAGCAAGGGAATGTGTAACAGGAGTCGTCCATTTGTAATGGATCCCACCATTTCTCAATATGTTTTCGGAATCGACATGATGACGACTTGTCTCCGAAAAGGGACACTGATAATGTAATTTCAACAATAATTAAATCAGAAGTAAATAGTGTATTGTTACAAACATGCGCCGTATTAATAGATGTCAAAAATGAACAAGAAGTTGTTAGATTATTTTTAGATAATGGTTCACAGAGAAGTTTTGTTTTAAAGAGTACTTCTGAGAAATTTAACTTTCCAATTCTTAGAAAAGAAAACCTTTCCATTTGCACATTTGGTGCTAAAGAAACTGAAACAAAAGCTTTAAATATAGTTAAAATAAATTGAAAAAACAGGGATGATCCAAATTTGTGCATTGAAATAGAGGCGGTAGAGACAGAAACATATTTCTATCATGAATTTACCGACTCCCTGATAGAAATATTGATAAAAAGTTTAGATATTTAAAAATGTACAATTAGCCGATTCTTATGAATTTAACGATAAAGAAATATCAATTCTTATTGGTGCGGACTATTATTATCAAGTAGTTACAGGTAGAATTACGCTTCTAAACAAAAATCTTGTGACAGTAGAAACATTATTCGGGTGGTCTTTACAAGGGCAGAGTACAGATTCTGAGGACCTTTTAACAATGAGTGTTATTGTTAATGAATCCAATATTTCTAAACAGCTTAGTGAATTTTGGAATTTAGAGAACTTAGAAAGAAGCAGAGGTGTCCGATGAGGAAAATATTGATAATGATATAATGTCTGAATTTGAAGCGGAATTTCATACCAAAATAAGCGGTATAAAGTTAAATTCCCTTGAAACCTAACATGAAAACATTATTAGAAAATAATGAAGAAGTTGCTAGAAAAAGATTTCTAAAGTTAAGATCACGTTTTAAAAAATGACAGTTCCTTATTTGAGGATTACAAATTAGTTGTAAATAATTATCTTTCTGAGAAAATCATAGAACGTGTTCCATTTGAAGAAGAAAATCTAAAGCATAATATTTTTTATCTACCACATAGAGCAGTAATACGTACTGATAAAACTACAAGCAAATTGCGAATCGTATTTGATGCGTCATCACACATGCGAAATCACAGCTATCTTTGAACGATTGTTTACACACAGGGCTAAATTTTATACCTAACCTATTTTTTCTATTAATCAAATTTAGAGTGAATCCAATTGCATTTGTAGCTGACATAAAAATGGCATTTTTGATGATTGAGATAGACGAAAGTGAAAGGGATTTTACAAGATTTTTCTGGGATGAAAATCCAGGAATTTATTTTAGAAAACAAACGGCTTGATATTTTCCGTATGACTAGGGTTTTATTTGGAGTAAAATCAAGTCCATTTCTTCTTGCAGCTACGATAAAGCATCATCTTAAAAATATGTGGATATTTTTCCTGATACTTTTAATCATCTTAACCAGTCATTGTATGTTGATGATTTTCTGTGTGGAAATGACAGTGTCCAAGCAGCCTTGACGACCTGCATAGAAAGTAAACCAATTTTGGAAGATGCAAGTATGGATCTTCGGAAATGGAGAACCAACTCTTCTGAGCTAAATCAAAGGTTAAAAAATTTAAATTTTGAAGTAGATGAACATAAAGAGTCATTGAACACGTTGGTGGCTTCAAAGGTCTTAGGATTTGGTTGGAATGAAAAATCTGATACATTCTATTTTGATTCCAGCGATTTAGGAACATTTCTTTCTAAAAGAATTAATACAAAGAGATATTTGTTACAAGCCGCAGGTCGATTATTTGACCCAGGAGGTAGATTGAAACATTCGACCCTATCTGAATTCCAAAAACATCAAATGATGTTGCCAAAGGCAACGAACTTCAAGGGAGCAAGAAACATTCTTAATGAATGGAACGAAATTTGCATGTCCAACAGAATTCAACTATTCAGCGCGGAAGAGGGAATCGAATGGAACTTTATTCCACCCGCTTCTCCCCATTTCGGTGGATTGTGGGAAGCAAACATTAAGTCCATGAAAGGCATTTTATTGAGGGTAGCGAAATCAGCTATCATGAACTTCGAAGAGTTAACTACGTTGATGGCACAAATCGAAGCAGTTCTGAATTCACGTCCCTTGTCTCTACTTTCTTCGGACCCCAATGATCTTAACCCTTTGACCCCCCGGGGTATTTCTTGACGAACTGTGCAATTTCATCCTTTCCTGAACCTTATACTGCTTCGGATTCTTTGTCCTATCATTCCAGGTGGAAACTCGTTCAATCTCTGAGAGACAATTTTTTGGAACCGTTGAGCACCGAATATCTGACCCATCTGCAGACCCGTGCTAAGTGGAGTCTTCAGAACCCTAACATGATGGAGAATCAGCTCGTTCTTTTAAAGGATCCCAACACCAAGCCCTGGACTGGCCTATGGGGCGTATTCTTGAAGTATTTCCCAATAGTGATGGTCTTGTAAGAGTAGTTAATGATGGTCTTGTAAGAGTAGTTAATGTGAAACCCTCAACAGGTATTTTAAAACGAGCCATCACAAAGGTAGTGCCCTTTACCTATTCCAGTTGATCCTGCAACTGTAGAGAAGAACAATTGAACACATTTTACAATTTCTTGAACTTTAGCCTTTATATTATTCTATGTACATAATTGCTAATTTGATTTTCAGTATTATTGATAACTCATGTGATTTAAGAATTGCTAATTTTATTTCAGAATTATTGATATGCATGTGATTTAAGAATTGCTAATTTTATTTCAGAATTATTGATATGCATGTAATTTAAGAATTGCTAATTTTATTTCAGAATTATTGATGATGAATATGATTTGAGAATTGAATTCATAGGATTTTATTTGTATTATTTCACATTGCATGAATTTTATTTGTATTATTTCACATTGCATGAATTTTATTTGTATTATTTCACATTGCATGAATTTTTTTTTGTATTATTTCATTTTTGCATGAATTTTACTTAAATTACCTTAGAATTTGAATTATCTTAATGTAAACTCCGCAGGAGTTTAAGTGGGGAGTAATGGTAGAACCCCCTTCAGTATAGAGGGCTCTGCTTGTAATAACATGTGTTGTTGACACCAGAGATCTTCTGTACGTGACCGAGTGCAGACGCACTCCATATTCCATTAAACTTATTATTTAATCTTACACTTGTATTCGATGATTTATTGAAATTAATTGAGTCTAACGGATTGTGATGATATGAAAGTTGATTGATATAAAAGCATTCTACCACTGATTAACTGAACCACCGATGATAGTAACAACAGGCATTAACGGAATTACGCAATCATCGAAATATTCAGCTAATATTGAAGTTTCAAATCGGGATTATACTTTTGCACGCAATGTACAATTTTCACTTTTACCTAAAATTATCGATGCGATTCCTGTATCGAAATTAAATATATCGGATTTAAATATTCCAGCTTCAATTGAGCTGGCTGATTCTAGCTTCCATATGCCAGGTCAAATAGATATATTGATAGGAAGTGAACTATTTTTTGAAATTTTAAATCCAGAACAATATTATTTGCAGGAGGGAAATGTAATTTTTACAAAATACAAAAATTTGGCTACTTAGTCACAGGTACCCTTCCCCTCAGTCACAACAACAAGCCAATTGTTGTTTAATAAGTGAACCAAGCTTAGATATAACAGTAAAGAAATTCTTTGAACTGGAATCACTTCCAGAAGATTCTAAGGAAATAACAAAAAAGTGAAGAGGAAATTTATTGTGAGGAACATTTTGTTAGTACCTATAAAAGAGATAAAACGGGAAGATTTATAGTTCGGTTACCCATAAAGGAAAATGCAGAAACATTATTAAGATATTCCAAAGAGAATGCGATCAAACGACTAAATGGTATTTGGGAAAAATTAAACAAAAAACAATACAATGAGAACTTTGTATAAAGAATTTATGAATGAATATGAACTTTTAGGCCATATGGAGGAGATTAAAAATGAAACATTAGATAAGATTAACTATTACGTACCTCATCATTCCGTATACAAACCAGAGAAGACATCCACTCCATTGAGAGTTGTTTTCGATGCAAGTGCAAAAACAACAAGTGGTTTTTCTCTAAACTCCATTTTACTAAACGGAGGAATTATTCAACAAGATCTCTTTTCCATAGTCAGTAGATTTAGAAAACACGAGTACGCGTTTAGTGCAGATACTAAAAAAAAAAAAATGTACAGGCAGATACTTGTTGATCCTAATCAAAGGGATTTACAACGAATTATGTGGAAGACTTTTGCAGATGCTCCAATCAAGTCTTACAAGCTAGCTACCGTAACTAATGGGACAGTTTCTGTACCATTTTTAGCTACCAGAACCTTAAGGGCCTTAGCAGATGAAGAAAAAGCGGAATTTCCTGACGCAGCAGATGTGATTTGTAATGATAGTTATATGGATGATATTCTTTCTGGAGAGTCTACATTAGAGGATGCAAAAACTCCAAACCAGATTATCTCAACTATTACAGAGAGGGGTTTTGAGCTACACAAATGGGTGTCAAATAGCCCAGAACTATTGAAAGATTTATCTGCATCTTCCTATGTGTTTGATAAGGAATTTCAGGATGCTCCTGTGAAAACATTAGGTATGCTATGGGATTCAAAGGTGGATTGTCTCACATACAAAGTAAAGATTAGTGACAAAGTCAACTTCTCAAAAAAGAGACGTGCTTTCAGAAATTGCAAGGCTCTATGACCCTTTGGGCCTGATAGGACCCATTGTTATGAAGGCTAAGATATTCATCCAAGAACTTTGGAAAATAAATTTAGATTGAGTGAACAGCTACCACCAGATGCAATGGAAGAGTGGATGAACTTCTACCAAAAAAATAGCGAAAGTAAATAACTTCAAAATCCCAAGGTGCATTCTACTTCCTGCAACAATACGGATTGAAATACATGGCTTTTCCGATGCATCAGAACGTGCCTATGCTGCTGTTGTCTACATAAAATGTTTCAACGAATCTGGACAATCTCAAACTAGATTAATATGCAGCAAGTCCAGAGTGGCTCCCTTGAAAACACTCACCATACCGAGGTTAGAACTGTCTGCAGCTTTACTACTATCGAGATTAGTCAAAAAGGTTGTGCCAATTCTACAATTATCTATTCATAAAATTTGGATGTGGACGGACTCAACGATTGCTTTAGCGTGGATAAAGACTGAACCTCATAAACTCAAAACATTTGTCAGCAACAGGGTGGCGGAGATCCAAGCACTTTCAAAGGACTATCATTGGAAACATGTTAGCTCCAAGAACAATCCTGCCGACTTAATTTCTAGAGGCTGCAATGTGGATGAACTTTTAAAGAACGAAATGTGGTTCTCGGGTCCAGATTTACAAACTGATGAATACGAGGACAATCAACTTTTCCTGATCCTTCCTTCAGAGATGAACTAAAATGTGCTGTGACTCTTTCAATGACTGAGTGTTCTTCAAATTTTTATGATGAACTCTTTAATGTTACGAATAATTTCATAAAATTAATTAGAATTTTTAGCTTTATTTTTAGGTTCATTAATAACATCAAAGCTAAGGAGTCTTGTAATAAGGAGAAATATCTAACTGCAGATGAAGTAAAGAGGAGTACGGAATTTTTAGCTAAAATAGCACAATTAAGTGAGTTTAAAGCAGAAATCGATGCCTTGAAAAAGGTAAAGGTGTTTCAAAAACAAGTAAGTTAAAGGCTTTAGATCCTTTCTTAGATGAGAATTCTTTACTCAGAGTTGGTGGAAGGCTTTGTAATGCTGATTTACCATTTGAAGCAAAACATCAAATAATTATACCTAGTAAACATAAATATACTAAATTACTTTTTGAGCATATGCATAAGAAGTTTTTTCATATTGGTGCTCAGGATTTAGTACATCAAATTAGAATGCAGTTTTGTCCCATTAATGGCAAGGGTATTGCACGAAAAACAGTTCATGATTGCATTGCATGCTTTAGACAGAAGCCTACTGGGGTAGATCAATTAATGGGAAATTTACCATCAGAGAGAGTAACTCCAAGTGCACCATTTTTAAACTCTGGGGTGGATTTTTGCGGACCTTTTCAAATAAAATTTAAAAATCAGAGAAAGGGGATATTTTCAAAGGTTTATGTTGCGATTTTTGTATGCTTGGCTACAAAGGCTATTCATTTAGAGGCAGTGACTGATTTAACAACTGAGGCATTTATTGCAGCTTTGAAGAGGCTATGTGCCCGTAGAGGCCGCATTTCTACATTAATGTCCGATAACGCAACTAATTTTAAAGGCGCAGCTGCAGAATTAAATCGTTTCATAAAATTAATTTGTAACAAAAACGAGACATTAGCAAATTATTTTGCTTCAGAAGCTATCCAGTGGAAATTTATCCCACCTCGTTCTCCTAATTTCGGGGGTTTGTGGGAGGCAGGGGTAAAATCATTAAAACATCATCTCTATAGAACTTTAGTTAATAGTAAAATAACTTTCGAAGAATTCGAGACAATAATAATTCAAATTGAAGGTATACTTAATTCACGTCCATTAGTACCATTGTCAGATAATATCAATGAATATGAAGTTTTAACTCTTGGACACTTTATAATTGGTCGACCTATCAGTGCAATACCTGAGCCCGCAATTTTAGATATTTCAGATAATAGACTATCTAGGTGGCAGTATACAACAAAGTGTGTACAAACTATTTGGAAACGCTGGAAAAATGATTATCTTAATCATTTACAGCAGAGAAACAAGTGGCAGTTCGAGAAAAATAATGTTGCCGTAGGGTGTTTAGTGCTTTTAAAGGAAAATGATTTGCCTCCCTGCAAATGGACAATGGCAAGAATCTTGGAGGTTATTTATGGAACTGACGGTAAGGTCAGAGTCGTTAAACTAAAAACTGCCACGGGGGTTCTCACACGTTCTATCTCAAAAATATGTATCTTACCAATAGAAAATAATAATATAAATTAAATTGTAATGTGAAGTATATTATATTCTTAGAATATTGTATTTTTTTTCTTATTTTAGAATGTTGAATTTATTTGTATTTAATTCATTTAGGCATTTGTAAACTGTATATAGCAAATTGCATTTTTAAATATATTTTTTGAAATATTGTATATTTCAACGCCGGGCGGAATGTTACGTCATCAGCGCACTGTAGCGCCATCTGTAAAAAATTTGTAAAAGTAGACATTGTCTAGCTGTACCCCAACAAAAGCGGGTGCACGAATAAAGTAGGCTTAGCGTTGCGAAAAAGACTGATTTTTATTCTTTAACCAGTTTTACAGTCCACACAAATATTGACGAAACAGACCACAAACCCATTAAATTGCACTTCTCTAGAACCTCTAATTTTTGAACTTCCCCCTCCCCAACTAAATACTACTTGGAGTACTTTTACAAATAAACTTGCCAATCCTGATAATTTTCATCTTCCAATTGCTAACTTTACTCACGAGATTGACTCCCAAGTCAGTAATTTTACTAATGAAATTCTTAACGCCCATATTAGTGCCTCTAAGTCAATTAACCACTTGGATCAGGATCGAGGAAAGCTTAAAAATTTATTCAAAGAACGCAACAAAGGTAGAAAAATTTGGCAGTACATCAGATATCCACAACATAAACCGAGTTAGACCCAAAATATCATTAAAAGAAAAGTTTATCAATACAGACTACAAACATGGGAGAATAACCTCTCTTCTCTGAATGCCAAAGACGATTCTCTTTGGGGATTTGCAATGACTTTTAGAAAGAAGCCCCCGCTCAATCTCTGCCCTTAATGTCCCAGCTGGCACTGCTCTCAGCAATACAAACAAAACAGAACTAATTGCTGAATCGCTCTAGAGTCAATTTCAGCTCAATGGCATACGTAACCACACAAAGACGAACACAGAAGTTGTCGATGCATACTTTGTGCCTAACATTAATACCACCGATCCCCACCATCCTCCTCTGCCATCGGAAATATTCGAACTTATTAAAAATTAGAATAAAAAAAACCCTGGTAGAAATGGAATCAGTAACAAGATTCTTAAATTTTTCAATGTCAATTTACTATCATAGTTGTTAATTTTTATTAGAGAAATTAGTGGAATTTCTCCTGATCGTTTGTCCAATAGTGTGTATTTTACTCTCGGCTCTGAGGTCTAGATTCCTCATGAACCAGCGAGCGTTAAGAATTTGCCTGATAAATTATGAGCACTTTCTAAATAATTAATATGGGTCGTGCTGCTTGTCCCCAAAGAGAAGTGGCGCATGTCTGGATTGGTTTTAGGATCAGTAAGTAGATAGGCATAAAATTTATATTATTATATTTTCTGAAAATTAAGGGGTATATTTTAAATGAGGTTTTTCAAAAGTTTTCTCCAATAAATGTTACATGTTGTTTTAAAGTGTTTCATCAATAATAATTTCTAGGTAAATAGCTTGGTATTTAAACCAGGTGATGCTATACTCTCTGATGTATATACCTGCTTTTATTTCAATCTAGTGAAAAATATAGTTTCTGTTTTTGTGGCGTGGATGGTTTTTTCCAGTGGTCAAGCTGTGCTAGGTATCGTGTGATCATATACGAGATGAAGGCTGGTTCTTTGTGTTGACAAAGTTTCGCTGTGTCTTCTACATACATGCAAATTTCAGTGTTGTTAGTGGTGGAAATGATGTTGACTTAGATGTTGAAGTGTGTGGGGGAGGGAAGGGAACCTCGTAAGACCCCAGCAGAAAGTGTTTTGGTATTTGAGAGATTATTTTTAATTTTGACAGAAAAAATTCTTTTAGACAGGCAGAAATTAATCAGGATACTAAATGGTGGGCACTTTCTAATAAATTAATTTATAGATATGACCTGTGTACCAGACACGTTCGAATGTTTTTGTATATCTAGAAATACTGCACCGGTGTATATTTCCTTTTTGTGGCTAGATTTAATATGCTCGGATGTTCTGAGTCACTGGTGGTTGCTGCAGAACTGCGGCTGAAAGCCTTGCTGCTTCTGAATTAAAATCTGATTTTGGTTAAGAGGGTCATTTAATCTATTAAGAATAATTTTTCCACCAGTTAACAGAGAACTGATATTCTTTATTGTCTGTAATTTTAGGCAAGGTTTGAGACTTTACCAGGTTTTAACACCTTAACGGCCACCGGCTTATATATATATATATATATATATATATATATATATATATATATATATATATATATTTATTTATTTATTTATTTATTTATTTATATCCCTCAGCCAGTGGAGCTGAACTTCTCTGACTTATATATGCATCTTTCCAAAATACGATCCTTTTCCGTGTTGTGCTATCAGTAAAGCTATTTCAAATGCTTTGGGATGCAAAAAAAATGACCTTGGCCTTCTTCATGAAGGATTTATGATGCAATAAACGGAGCATGAACAACGAAATGGAACGGCATTCTCTTTGTTGACGAATCCCACTTATGCGTGCGATATCACGATGGTCCGATTCGAATTTGGATACACCCTGGTGAGTGTCTGCTGAAATGTTATTACAAGATTATCGAACAAAGGGATTATTCTAATATCAGTCCCTCAAATAAAACATGACTGAATTATTTAACATTCGATTTTCCTTTTGGCTGGATAGTTAAATAATTGATAATAAAGGAAACATGATTTACATCAGGATTAAGCCATTAATTAATTATTTTAGTGTTATTGAGAAATTCCTTTGTACGCAAAAAGTGAAGTTCAATTGTTTTCCAAAATATATTTTGGTGAAAAAATGTATAGAACAATGCATACAGTTCAACTCTATCATATGTAACCAATAATTCATTTGTTAAAACAATCAAAATGGAATGGTTGCTCATTATTATTCCATTACTTTTTCCAATTTTATTATTTTGTAACCAAATGTAAAATTGAAATTCATAAAACTGAATGAGAAGCAAAATGTATTTATTTATATAAGGAGGATCATGGCTATAGAGGAGAAAAAAATAAGCATTTGGCACCTTCCTACACGGAAAAGATACTTAACTGAATGGATATTAGAAGAAAAATAAAGTAATTTCACAACTTGTAATATTGCCACAAAAGAAGTAATTTTAAAAAATAAAAATTTAAAAAAATGAAAAATATAATTTTTTGTTAAATGATTATAAGCTATTTTTTCTGCTGTATAAATAATAATAATGGTGTTTATTTATTAATGATATTGGAACATTTTATTACCCAGCTTCCTACCCCAGCATAGGTAAAGTAGGCCGATCCAAGTTTTTTTTAAATTTAATTCTAAATACCAGGTTAAAATGAGTATGATTATTTTTTTTCTTCAAACTACCTAATAACAGCTTATTACGACAAACGTCAAAAAGCACTAAAATGTTTTTTTTTCAATTAAGGTATCCGACTACGTTCGGAACCGTAATTTTAAAAGAAACCCACAAATCATTGGTTCTCAAACTTTCACTACTGGTGACCCAATTTCCAATCATAATTTTTATTCCTCCACCGTAGAAATAGTAATGTAATGAATGAAATAGTAACGCACTTTGGGCGCTAAAGCTACAATAATTATAAACCGTACAAATTAACAAGATAATTATTAAATTTTGTATAAGTTACTTTTAAGTAATATATATTTCTATTAATTTATTTATTTTTTTACTTTTTAGTTCGATTCACTATAATAGCGTGTTTTTTAGTTTGTTTTAAAACTATAATTTATTTTATAATTATTTTTACTATACACGATAAAAATCACAATTACAGTGAATAGTTTAATAAAGAGAAAATATGATTGCCTACTTTCAAGAAATTTTGAATTTTTTTTTGAAAATTGGAGAAAAAGTCCAATAAAACTAAAGAAAATGTTCCAAATGTGCATGTCCTTAATAAAGGACATAAATCACCGACACTTTCGCTAACAATACAGAAACGTTATTTTGCAGCAAAACTATCATATTTTGTTCACGTTATTGTAGTTTTGACGTCGTTTGATGATATACAAATAACATTTTGAACTTTTTCTTCCTTTTTCTATTTTGACAAGGTGAAGTGCTACATTTATGGCTTCATAGAGATCTTTAGGCAGCATTTGAAAATTTCAATCAACTCAAACGTTTCATGTCTATCGCTTTTCTCACATTTACTTTAGCTATCCTGATTAATATGTATTATTTCAGCAGGTTCTTCAATTGCTTGATCAGTTTCAACTATCTTCCAAAGGGATCACAAATGCCCATTTTTTTTAATATGCTGCACATTTACATTTAAATATCCTATTAAGTCGTACAACACAGCATTCTACACCACAAAATTGTTCATGGAGAAAGTGTAGCATGTTCTAAACAATAACTGTGTAAAAGTTTTTTTTATATGCATTATATTTTTCAGACTACTCATAAAAATAAATCTTGGCCAAATAATTCTTCAAAGTGCTGAACATGTTTATCCATTTATCATAAAAGTCTTTCACATGGAGAAAAACGAAACAGAAATATATTATATTTACAAATTCACTAAAAAAACGACGGAGATAACCATACCAGTAAGTTCGAAGGTCAGCTAAAATGATATTTTAGGTTAAAAGAAACGTAATAAAAAAAATCTCTCATCGTGGGATTACAGCAACGCAAACAATATATATATATTTTTAATTTGGTCATAGGATCAAAGATGGGTAATGAGCGTTTAAAAAGGAATCTTATATTTATGATGATCCCCAGATGATAAAAATAAATTATATCAGTGTAAATGTGTATTACTTATGTCAAAAGCATTTGTTTTACTTCTCATTCCAAAAAAAAAAAATTTTTAAACCTTTTATTTTCAATATGCCCACGCTCCCCAGGAAGCACGCCCCAAAGTTTGAGATACACTACCATAAATGGATAATTTTCATTATATTTAGTGTCATATAGACTATAATGCACGTATAAAATTGTTTTAAGGACCTTTTGACAAAAAAAAATATTTAAATATAATATTTCGGCAAAAAATTAATTTAGAATAACCTTTTTTCAAAATGTTCTCTTTTTGTGAAAAATGGTTCTATTATAATAATACACTCAGGAGCATTGAAAATAGCGACTCAGGAAGAAAGCGTCGGATTGAAATGAAATTTAATACACATAATGACACAGATGAGAGATTCACTTGATTTAAAAAACAAGACAATTAAAGGAATAAAGGGAGTGATACCACACAAATACTGGGCAACTTCAATAGCGTGCAATACATGCCACCACACGGTCCGGTATTGAGTTGATTAGACACCTTATGTTGTCCTGAGACAGATGGGCCCACAAATCTTGAACAGCCAACTCTAAATCATGTACAGAGAGACACGATGACATCTGCCGTTTTAGCTGATCCCACACATGCGCTACAGGGGAGAAATCGGGGGAGCGCGTCGGTCATGGAAGAGCCTGAAAATGACTTAGGAAATCTTGAGCAACTCTTGTTGTATGCGGACGAGCATTATCTTGATGTAAAATTGCTCCTGGCAGATAATTTAAGAAATGTACTACATTAAGTTTCCACGCATCACAATTAAAGTGGACCGGCTATCATAGGCCCACCAGAACATTACACCAGCTGTGTAAGAAGTGTGACGTAGAACAATGTGGGGGAATTGTACCACTCACCAGGGTGCCTCCACACCCGTACACGGTTATCATCTGTCCCCAAAGCAAACCGGGATTCATCACTAAACACAACCTTTTGCCGATCTAAGACATTCCAGAATGATCTGGCTTGGCACCACTGTAGACGCAGTTGCCGATGTTCCGGTGTTAAAAGGAGTGAACGGAAAGGGCCCTTGGATTTAAGATTTGCTTCTGCAAGGTATCTGGAAATTGTTTGTGGAACAATTGCTACGCCTACGTCTGCTCTTATCGTTGAACGAGTCATTGTGGGGTCCATTGCCGCGCGATCCTTCGATCCTCTCTCCTCGGGGTTTTCTTTGGTCGCTCCATACCCGGTTTTCAGCGCGTGGGTACCTTCTCGTGTCCACAGCTCCCAACAATTTCTAACGGCACACTCGAACGATCCACCTGACCATCAACACGGCGCGGCGACCAGCCTGCAGTTTTCATCCCGATGATCAGGCCTCTCTCACACTCGCATAACTGTGAGAAATGTCTTCTAGCACGTTTACCTGGCATGTTTTGCTTACCAAAGTCTTCCTACAATTGGCGGGTAACCGTCACGTTTATGAATATTCGAACTTGCGCTGGCTTATATAGCATCTTCTTCGTGATTGTAGCGCCACACCTCGGCGTGTATGAGCATGCATATTGACACAAATCTTGGATCATTTGCATATTACATTACGCTGTACTTATTTGCAAAGTTTCCCGATTGTACTTAGTTTCCTTCTTGGGTCGCTATTTTCAATGTTCCTGAGTGTATTTTGCCTGTATATAGTTCAGACCTCTGTACAAAGGCTCAACCATTATTTTCAGAGTTAGAACCCTTCGAAATAATTATCGGCGTTTTTTTTTCTTAAAATTTCTCCCCTCTGTTGTCATAAAACATGAACAAACCCACTTATATATTTTAAAAGTTCTAGTTGAGCCTCTGTACACAGAGGTCTGCTCTATATACGGACAAAATATTATTATAATAGATGCAATTTTCCCAAAAAGAGAATATTTTGAAAATGGGCCATTCTACATTCGTTTTTTCTCAAAATATAGTACTTATTAATTTTTCATTGTAATACTGTTCTTAAAACAATTTTATATACATTTTCCAGTCTAATTGACACTACATATCATAAATATTATACCCTTTTGTAATAAGCTTTTGTAAAACGTTATAAAATATACGCTTTTGTAAAACGTTTTGTCATACGCTTTTTTTAAAATCACGGTTCCGAACGTAGTCAGATACGTTAACGAAATATATTTTTATATTTTACCTCCAAAATTATTTTACATAAGCTTAATTCCTCTGTTGACGCTACTTAATATAAAAGTTAATTTATTTTATTAACAAATTTACTCTCCTCCTATATACTATATAATATTACTTCAGCATAGTAAAGTTTAGAAACTCTGAACAAAAATTTCGGTTCCAGTGCACATAATGCTTTTTAAAAAAGCGTAAGACCAGTTTTAAACACATTTAAGGAAGACCCTTAAGTTATTCAACTACGTTCGGAACTGTGATTTTCAAAAGCTCATAAATGGATAATTTTCATGATATTTAGTGTCACTGAGATTAAAATATATGCATAAATTGTTTTAAGGACATTTTGACAAAAAAATTTATTTAAATACAATGACCCATTTTCAAATTATTCTCCTTTTGTGAAAAATGTGTCTATTATAATAATATTTTGCCTGTATATAGCTCAGACCTCTGTACAGAGGCTCAACTAGAATTTTTGAAACATATAACTTACAAGTGGACTTATCCATTTTTTACGACAATAGAGGGGAGAAATTTTAAGAAAAAAACGCCGATAATTATTTCAATTCGTTTTAACTCTGAAAATAATTTGAATTTTTCAAAAATGATAGTTAAGCCTCTGTACAGATGTCTGAGCTATATACAGGTAAAATACTATTATAATAGAATCATTTTTCACAAATGGAGGACTTTTTGAAAAAAAGGTTATTCTAAGTTAGTTTTTTGCCGAACTATTGTATTTAAATATTTTTTTTTGTCAAAATATTCTTAAAACAATTTTTTGCATGCATTCTAATCTAAGTGACACTAAATATCACGAAAATTATTCATTGATGTGCTTTTTTTAAAATCACGGTTCCTAACGTAGTCGGATACCTAAAAAATGATAAACAAATCATATTTTTCAGAACTTTAGCTATGCGTTACGCGTGACTTTAAAAATTTTTTTTTTAACTTAATCGGAAAATATGTAGTTATAAAGTCAAGTTTTCATCATGATAGATAACTGTAGTTTAAATAACTTCATTATTTTTATTCATCAACAGACAAGGCAAGGGTTATGGTAACATTGTTGTTGTAGAATTAAGTGTTTCTTTCTCTGGCTAATTCTGTCTGACACAAATGTCTGTTCACCATAACGAATGCACTTCATTGTCCACAACCCCCGTCAGATAATGAGAGTCTGCAAGTAATTATCTGTGTTATTTTAGTCATAAACAATCGCATACATTTCAATACAATTGGGGTGAAGACAATTAACTTTGACGAAACAAAGATATTTTTAGGCATAACTTTTAACAACTTCATCGAGTACTTAATTAAGCAATTTACAAAGTCTTCTGAGCTATTCTATGACCTTTAGTTATATTAATGTATATTAAGGTATCCGAACACGTTGAAAATGACCAAATTCGGTCGAGACAGATATTTTTGTTTTTCATTGTATTTAATAGTTATCTTTTGGGTTCACAAAACGTGTTTTGGTTTGTTTTTACACTACCTATAGGCCAATTACAAACAATTTTTTAAAGATAAAAAACCGGAAGTCTGTCTTTGATCTACCAGAATTGGGCATTTTAATTGCTCAAAATCTATCAGGGTGGGTGTGATAACTCAAAATGTTACGAAAGTAATTCTTTAAAACATTTTGAACCTGATATTTATATTATTTACTAGAGAATGTACTAAAATATTTCTCATTGTATGTATAGTTTTTGAGTTATGGCTAGTTATGTAAATAATATCATAGATAAAGTAACAATTATTTTAATGTTTTTACTCAACGAGCTCTAAAATTTTGAAATTTTAATAAAATATAAAATATTTCGTACATTTTCTAGATAAATGCATCTAATTTTGTTTTAGTAATATCATTACTAATATATGTTTAATATTTTTTTTCTCTAACTGCTTTGAAATTCTTCAAAAATATTGCTAAAATTTCAATTATAATTGTGGTGTTTGTAAAATTCAGATAATTTATTTCAAATATTGTTAGTTAAATAGTAGTATTTATTGATACTGAGTCATAAAAAATCTTTATAATGTTTAAATATGTTATTTTTTAAAAAAGTACTCCGAACGCGATCGGATACCTTAAATAGATGCATCCGGTTTCATTAACACTGTCCCTAACATATAGTTTATTGCAAGACATAATTCTTAGTATTCACTTGTGAGATATTCAACATAATAAATGCACTATATATTGTATTACTTTCACATATATCTACACTGATAAACATAATCTATTTTAGCAAACCTCAAAATATACCATTATTAAAATACTTAATAACTAAAAATGTCAGAATACATTTCCAACAGTTCCCTTACTTACGTAATAAATTTTCCAATTATCTTAAATTATATTTAAAACAAACTTGTGTGTGTAAGTGAAGTGTGCGTGCTAAAGGTTTAAAGGAGTTATTTTATATGTAGAATCTAGAATTGACTTATGTATATTTTCTTCCATCTCATTATAATAATTAAGTAATATAATACTGAGTTTGGCCATGAATTGTATATTATGAAAATAATTCCCGTAAGATTGTGGACAACAATTGCACTTGATAAGATAAAGGAAATATATATATATATATATATATATATATATATATATATATATATATATATATATATATATATTAGGCTCTAACTATTACTGAATAAATAAGTATGCATGTTATAAATTCTACAAAATTCATCTTTGACCCTGTATTGTCCTAATTAAAATTAAGGCGGTTTTCGGTTAATGTTAAGAAATAGGACCCGGATTTGGAACATTTTTTCAGATATAAGATAAAGAAAAAATTAATATGATATTTTGGCTTCACTATCCTTTAGAGAGCAGTCTTTTGTATCATACTTCCTATTCTTAGTATCCATTTTTTTTCTGGTATAAAATGTTTTTAGCATTTTTTTTATCCTATACCGTAATGTTAAATGGGCTTTGCCTTCACGTATTAAAAAGTATTCACGGAATATTTTGAAATTTTTAGAAACACTACATGGTTAACAGAGGTACAAGAAATAATATTGAAATTTTCTGTGGAAATTGGGTCATTTTTCTGTCTGAAAATGTGCTTCACGTTTAGTTAGAGCTGTCGTTCTCTTACCGAAGACAGCTTCCAGCTTCACCGACACTGTTACGTCACTCCACATACTTAACTTCAAGACATAATTCTCAATAGCTATAGCCAGATAATCAACACAATAAGCGCACTCTATTTTCGATTTTCAAAATATGTGTACATTGATAAACGTATTTCGTTTTAGCAATCTTCTCAATCTACTATTATTAATAAACTTAATGATAACTTAACTTCAGAGTGTTAATGAAACACTCATCTTTATTTACATATTAAACGTTTGTATTTGTCTTAATTTATATTAAAAATCAATATAAGTTCTAGGATTCAAAAGATCCCTGACTCAATGTATAACGTAAAATACTTTTGCAGTACAGCGATTTTGATAATGTGTTTGTGTGTTACTAAATTCTTCCCCTTTTCAAAAAGGTTTTTTTTTCCTGATCATAGGGTCCTTGACTGCAAAGTGTCGTATTTTGCAGTCGAATACATGCAGTACCCGGCGATTGAAAGAAATGGCGTTTGTAGAGCACATAATGAAAGTGAAATTTTATGTTCGTTTCGGAGAAGAGTGCCACGGAGACAAATGAAATGTTAAAGCATGTGTACGGGAGGTATACATTAATGGAAAAGCAATAAATAACATATTGAAATTTCAGAGAAGACAGTGAAATTATCGAAGACGATGGTCGCTCTAGAAGTCCGCAGACTGACGACACCTCTAAGAACATCAAAAATATATCTATATTGAAACTTAAGAGGCTTCTAAAAATAGCGCAAATAGCAGATAATGAAATTCTAGTCTAACTGATTCTGCAATTTGCGCTGTTACTCACGTTATTCTATTTTTCACTTCATAGACTCAGTCCTGGAGCTTTAGAATCCTACTACGTAAGTGTGTGAGTTAGTATGTGTTAAAGGTTTGTAAATATTTATTTTGTGTATAGAATACAGCAAATGGCATTACAATTGTTTTCTAACATCTCATTTCAATAAATAATAAAATATCGGGGGTTTTTTTTGGCAGTTGAAAAATTGTATTTTGTATTCCTTATATCTAACTTTGGGAATGCGTCAAAAATTTATTTAGAAAAAATATTGCATGAATAGTTTTAACTATAACAATACAATTTATAAATCATATATTTCAGAATACACTATCAGAAGATGAATATATATATATATATATATATATATATATATATATATATATATATATATATATATATACAAAATATTTTTTTTAACATTAAATTAATTTAAATAATTTCATTTTTTCACTGTCACGTATTTTTGCATGTATGATAAGTGATCATAGTGCACTGTGTACTTTTCAAATTGTATAAGTAAAAAACAAATTTGATAAAAAAAAGTTTGTTTAGTCTTAGGTTAAATAAATAAACAACTGAAAGTTGTTTGTTTACTTGAAAGAAATTAGTTTGGTTTCTCTGCCTTCCTTTTGAAAGGAATGGAATTTATAGCCATTTTTATACAGTACAAACTTTCTAATAGACTAAAAAAGAAATATTCTTATACACATATATATTTATGAATAAAACATTATATTTCATTTTGCAAAAGTACACTTAAAAGAAAAAAAAGAAAGAAAGAAATCATGTATATATATATATATATATGAGTGGCCTAACTCTCTAGGCTTTTTCTATTGAATGTTCATGATATTTTAATACTATACTGGTTATTAAACAGAAAAACCACTATTATTAATTTCTGTATTCTGTCCATAACTAGTATACGCAAATTAACTAACACATAAAGAAAATTCAATAAAAAGAAATAATAATTATAAAAAGTTCAATATTAATCCAATGAAGAAACTTCGTTACATTAACTGTTTTCCCATATTATTATATATCTAACTTTATTAAACCATGATTAGGCTAGCGGGGGGCTGTGCATACCCTAGCAATAAGAAAGGCCTACCAAGATTCCAAAAGGAATGCTCAGAACTACGCTTTTTTCAGCAGCTGCGTTTTTATAGTCGTTGAACCTTCACTTGATGCCATTTTAATTTTTTTCATTTTCTTTGTGGAACGAATAGTTATATATTATGGTGTTTATTCTTATGATAAGAGAAATACCTTTAAATGAATAAAAATTAGTATATAGTAAAACTCAATTTTTATGTTCTTAACCTCTTCTTCCTGACACTGTATGCATTATCGCTGGAATCGAATTAATTCAAAAATGTCCTACTATGAAGCACGCTGAATCGTATTGGAAGATTCAATTGGCATGTCACTGCTCAAAGAAAACATATTGTGATTTATAGATATGCAACGCATTTGACTTATTCCCTCATAATTAAATAAATACATTAAAAGTTTTGGGGCTGCAACACCAACGAAGGAGAAAAAAATGGTGCGAGTGATCCCGAGTTAATTACAAATTCATATTACACTTTTTAATTTTTTTTTGTAGGTGATATGCATGTAAGATCACAATACATATATTTTTAATTACAAGTTTTTCAGAATACTAGAAAATATTTCACTAAAAAAGTATTTGTACTTAAATCCTTTTTTCAATGCATTCCCTTTTTCATTGGAAAGTAAAACGATTTGTTTATGTGTATGTTCATCTAAAGACGCAACTTTAACAGGAAGATACAAGATTTCTTTATATTGAAAATTTGTTATGAGAGAGAAAAATGAATACTATTTGTTCTAAATTGAGATAATTTCTTATAATTATTGAGAATTCTTGTACTAAATTCTAATAAAAATTACTTACTTTTATGTTCAGAGCCTCATTTTTATTTTAAAAAATACGGTTATAGCTGTGTTCATTCAACTGGTATTATGGGTTTCTCTCTCTCAAGGTCGACTCAACCTTTCATCCTTACTGCAGTGGATTGACAAATGAGCGCCAAGATTGCTTGGGGACTTAAACACTGAGGGTCTCGTTTCATACTGAACACCTTATCGGGACATCTGCTCAAACACCTCATCGCCCAACGGCCACGTATACTGGGATGGGCACAGTAGTCCCTGGTTCTCATGGGCTGTTGCACCACTGAATTTGATTTCGAGATTCGTATTAAGATTTTAATTATTTTTCTTGCAAAATATACTGATTCGTATGGAAAGAAAACATATAAACTATGTAACTGAAAAAAATGTTTTGTTTTATGTTGTTTTGTAATATATATATGCATTTACATTATATTTTGTTTAAATATCAGTTTCAGTAATATAACAGGTCTTATATATATAATACAAAAAAGAAGTCATGCAAACAAATATTCAAATAAACTGCAAACTATTTTTAACCCTCCAATCGGACAGCACGGATTTTTCCGCCCAACTAGAGAGGCTTCGAAAACGGACAACACTGAATTTTTCGTAAGGCCGGGGACTCACCAAAAATGAAAAAAACAGATTTTTCCTCCTCAAGTAATGTGTTCAAAAAGGGTAAAGTCGAGTTTTTCCGAATTCTTTTCCCCCTTTAAAGGTTTACGATCTTGAAAGATAATTAGAGACGGTCGGGGAGAAACAATGGGCATTGAAGGGAAGTTTTATGGCTCACGGGGAGACCGGTTCCTGTCGCAATCGTAAAATCTGGGAATACTTTCCTTAAACCCTAAAGTGTACGGAAATAATTGCAAGTCAACGAGTTGAGAATTCTCATTTTTTTCTTTACCTTAAAATTCTCAAATGGAATTAAGTTTTTATAATGTATGTCTAAGTTTTTAAAAAACTATCTGTAGTATTTAAATTCAAATTATATATTAAAACATTGAGGATAATTTACTGTTTCATTTTTCTTATTTTAATCAATACATTCAGGGATTTTTTTTTTTAAAAATGATTATTTTGTTATGTGTCAAAAAAATAAAAAAAAGGTTGAAAATTTAAAATCTTTTAAAATTTCGGGCACTTCTAAACATGAATAATTTTTAAGCTTCTGTATTACATTATTTGCAAAAATTTTTTATGCATTGTTAAAAAAAACCCAATTTAAATCTTTTAGTTTTTCATAATTTTAAAGCCAGATATTCAGGGCATCTTACATAGAATCCCTTGTTTTGTATTGTTCAGAAAATAAATTATATTTGAATTTTGAATGTCTGAACATTAATTTCATTCAAAGAGAACTTTAACTACAAGTTTATATTTTTGAACTTGAATCTTCAAATAAAGAGCATCTGGACAAATTTACAGTTAACATTTGCGCATATAAATAAATATAAAGATCCTTTTTTAAATTCAAGTTAAAAAATATATATTTATGCATAATACTTCATCATTCATGTTCCATTAGTGGTTGACTGAAGAAAAGGTTATTAAAATTAGAACATTTTTATAATCTTAACCATGCAAAACTAGGCATTTTGTATTAGCTCCACTGAAATTCTGCATTGGAATTTCGAAAAAGATATTTATGCGTGTCTCACATAATCAGTTGAAAAACATATATTTACCATAAATACTAATAATTCTTTGGATATTTAATATTATCATTAGATTAATTTTTTCAAGTATTCCTTAAATTTCATATAATTTAATTAAGTGAGGGGATATTAAAGTCGCACTCTCTCTCTTCTCTACTCAACTACTTGAGGGCTTTTGGCGACGGACCTGTGACCGGGTGTACCAGGTGGTCAAGGTATAGAATCATGGTTGACATGTCTCGAGTTCGAGCCCAGTGCCACAAAAGACCCGCCGTGTAGGGCAGCGATGCACGTTAAATCTATCGAGAACTGAAATGTCCTCTCGTTGGTGTGGTAGTTAGGAGAGAGGGGTGTCAGCTGAGGTGTCGCCCTCGTCATTTGACCATGCTTCAAAATTACGAGGTCCATCACTAAAAGCCCTCGTGTAGCTGAACAGTGCGACGTTAATATTCACTCACATGGCGACGGACCGCGTAATTTTAAACCATGGTCAAGTGACGAGGATGACGCTTGAGCATCGCTCCCTTACACGGCGGATCTTCAGTGGTACTGGGGTCAAACTCATGACACTCCAGTTACGAGTCCGTTACTTTGAGCATTAGGTTACCGCGGCCTCACAATGTGGTTGAAAACTGCATGTTATGAGTAAAAATATGCCGAAACATTTGATGGACTTATAATAGATTTTTGCATAGAAGATAGATGTGTTATATGCTAAAATGACAATATGTAAAAGTTATGAGAATATCGATGACAATTTTTGAAAAATTCAATTTAAGTTTCAGTTTGAAACTTATTCGTTTTTTTTCGCTTTAATATTAAATTGTCGCGATAACAAATTAATAGTTTAACGCATTCATAGATTATAAAAAATAAAGAATAAATGTGACATTGTTGGGAATAATAAGTTTTTTTTTAGTTTTGAATTCAGACTTCTTTGCAGAATTGTAGACTATTAAAAGGCTGATCTAGAAATTAGAAAACTAATATTTAAAATATATGGAAAACAATATCTGCAATTCCATGATCTTAACGAGCAGAAGACGGCATTTTTATTTAGTAGGGCAGAGTAAGCATAAGGTAGGAGCTTGTGGAGTAAACAACCAGGCCTCTGCAGTTTTGGCAGGTAATGAACTCCCATTTGTTGCTTTCTCAGTAAGGAATATAAAAATAACAAATACAAAAATAAGTCATGTAAAATTTTATATATTTTAATGACAATGAATTGTCACGAGTTGGTAGTAACTACGGTACTCTATCGACCGTACTTTATATATATATATATATATATATAAAGAAGTACGGTTAAAAGAGTACCAATTTTTTTAACGCAATTTTATATTTCGTTCTCGTAAACTTTACTCCTTTTAAAACATGTATTGCCAAAATACTCTCGTTTTGTATATTTATACAATTTTAAATATATAATGGTTATCTTACCCAACATTTTAAATTAGGGGCGGCAACTGTGTAGCTAAGACGTGCCAAACCAATCTGTCAGTATCATTCAGCGTGCCACATAGTTGGAAATTTTTGAAATCCTTCGATTCTTACGGTAATATTTGCAGATTTAAAGAATAGAGGTAAATAATTTAGATTTACAGTTTTATTTTATATTAATTATGGATCAATAAAATACATTTATTAACAGAAAAATAAATAATATAAAATGTTACTATTTCTTCAACAAAGATAAAAAAAAATTAAAAATGTATGTTTCCAACATATTTATTTAAATAAGAAATAGACAAAGTGAAATATAAATAATTCCCTTCATTACAGTTAAATAAAAATTGTAATGCGAATTAACTCTTTCACCACTCTTCTTTCATATCGCAAAACCAGAGGTATAATGCGTGACACGAGTCTGAGCATTCAGTTTTTAAGCAATTTCTTTGCGGAGTCGAAATATTTTTCATATTAGGAAAGATTTTTTACTTTGATATGCCGAATCATAAGTGAAAAGCAGAGTACATGCAATTTTCTTTTTTCAACAATTAAATCCCCTAGCAATAACACTCAATTATTTACAAAATAGCTGTAAATTTATCCTTAGAATTATCTTTCAGATTATTTTGTAGTTCCATAAATGTCCATAACTCAGAAGATGTTTGTCAAATAAGGTCTATTATCAACTTCCATCCACTCAAGAATTGACAAATTTGTAGAGTAGTGCTGAGTGCCACTAAGAATTGTACCACGTGCCACAGGTCCATAGATTGCCGACACTTTTAAATGTTCTTATTAACTAATCATCTCCTATTCAAACACAATTTATATGATAAAAAAGGGTTTTATTCATGTTGTAGGGAATTGTATTAGATTCAACCATAAGTAATTTTGTGTATCAAAAAAAATTACATTGTTTCGGGATCCCCTTAGAGCAAAATGAAAGGAATTTGACATAATTATAGTAAGTTTCTCTAAAAGGGGAAACGTTCACTTTCAAAATACACTGCATAAAGTGGTTTTAGGTGTACGAAATTATATTCACTATTATTCCTAAAATAAATTTTGATATTTTGGTTTTTCGTTAAGTTTTGAAGTTATTTCTTCAAATATACTTCTCCATTACATTTCTTTCAAACTTGCTATTTTCTTTTGCGGCCACGGTAGCCTGATGGCCTTGGTTATGAACTCGTGTCCAGTGTTCGAGCCCTGGTACCACAAATGTTTAGCGTTGAAGAGGAGCTGATGCACGTTAAACACGTCGAGATCAAATGTCCTCACGTTGGTGTGATGTGGAAGTTTGGAAGAGGAGTTATCAACTCAGGTATAGTCCTCGTCATTTAACCGCGGTTCAAAATTACGTAGTCGCTCGTCAGTAGCCACCGTGTTGACTTAGAATGCAATATAAACTTACTTATTACTGATTGACAGTAAAACGAATATCTGTGGAACTTTACCACCAAACCGAAAAGGTTTACATGTTTCATTAAAAAGTTCTACACTGCAGAAAGGGGAGATTATAGACTTCCAAAAGGGTAAAATATGTGTTTTAAAGTGGAAGGATAAAAAACCCTTGCATATTCTTAGCACTTTTCATAACGCTGACATGATGGAAGTGAAAGCTAAGAAGGGGGATTCTGTGAAGCTGAAACCAAAAGCCGTGGTGTTTTATAATAACAGCATGGAGGGTGCTGATAGATCAGATCAGTGTCTATCTTACTATCATATGTGTTGCCGAAATCAACAGCGAAAATACTACAAGAAGATTTTTCGACATTTTTTAAATCAAATTGTGTGGAATTCCTTCGTTATCTTTAAAAAAATGGCGAGATTTTAAATCATATTGGTTTTTGAATGAAACTGATAGAACGATTGATACAAGGAGGTAGTGATTCTAGTTCTCGAAACTTTGTTTCCCCTAAATTTTCTGAAAATGTAGTCTGCTTAATTGGAAGGCACTTCCCTTCATATGTAGAAAGTGACTGTTCAAAAAAAAAAAAAAAAAAACATCGCGAAAATGTGTGGTATGCAACCTTAAGATAAATGATAATGGAAAACGCATTCGAAAAGAAACTCGTTTTCAATGTAAAGACTGTAATGTTGGACTGTGTGTGCAGTGCCGTGTTTCGAAAAATATCACACTCTGACATTTCTGTAAACGACATGTATGTGTCTTTCTCATACTTCTTTAATATTTTTTGCTATTTATACCTGTTAAAATTACTTTTTATAAAAGGTTTTTTGTAAGTAATTGTAATTTGAATAAAACCTTTTCTTACAATTATATGTATTTGAGGATGAAATCTGATTTACTTTATTCAAGAAATTTTTAGTAAATTTCATTTTCTTAGCCAACTTATTTCTTTTAAAACATGCATATTTGTGTATTATATAATTAAATTTCTAACTATCTAAAATTATGTCTGGCTTTTTTCTTCACTAAAATCTTTCAGGATTTTACAAATTATCTTGACATTATTCATTATGTACTTAATAAGGAAAAATATATCTAAATATAAATAATTTCTGGCCTAATAAACTTATAATTGTTTTTAGCTACAGTTTGGAAAATGCATTGAAATTTGTATCGGGACAGGATTTTAACATATTATGAATGTGTTTTTGACTGCCACTTTGTTATATATTTATCTTTCATTCTTTTTACAATATGAGTAGAAGTCGTAAACAGTTTTGTCACAGTAAAATTAATTTTTGTTTTATATTCAAATTATACTATTATATTGATTCTGAAAATAATAGGTTAGTTTGACAAGCCATTATTTCCCAATTTTAAAGCATTGAACAATTTTGAAATTTTTTAAACTTTTCTAAAATGTTAAATTATTAAAAATATTTAATTATTGTAAGTGATTAATATTTCTTATTATTGGAAACAAAAAGTTTAAAATTTAAAATATATCTCTTTGTTGAATTTTAATAATTATTTTTATGGCTAAACCTGGAAAAAACCCAATTTTTTAAATATTAACACTAAGATATTTAAAAAAAATAACTAGAGCTCTCAGACCTAAATCCATATGAACTTTTATAGAACATATGTAAGGGAACATTTACAAGATATTTCAAGACTCTATCTTGAACAGGAAAAACGCCTTAGGGATTAGAAAACACTCTCATCTTCAAAATTAAAAATCTGAGAAAAACATATTTAAAATTTGTAAAGGCATAAAAAAAATTCCAATGCCTGTAAAGCTCTAATTTTTTAATCTTGTACTATGCAACTTAAGTTCTACATGAAAATTCTACTTGAAATAAATAAGACTGAAATATCTTTTTTAATTCAAAATATTCTAAGACATAACATTGATAACAACTTTTAATTTGATCAATTATTCACTTTTATCAGAACCTTTTATATTCACAAGAGTTTTAAATGCAAAATATTTATATAGAAATTAGTAGTTATACAAAAGTAATCCAGAAATCACCAAGTTTGTAAATAATATCTATTTTTTTCTCAGTTCACCATCGTGGTAGTTAACCCTCTAACTGGATACCTTCCTCCTGAAAAGTTATTCCGAAAGCGTTTAACTCTTATTTTGCGATTCCCTTCAAAAATGCAACAGACTTCTTTCCTTTCCCCCTTTCAAAACTTGGGAGGTCAAACGGGGACAATTTTACGACCCAGTTCGGTCCCTTTGTAAAGTAAGAACCAAGAGATCAATCGTTTACAGCTAGCTGTTAAGTTGCCTTGGGCAATCTTCTTTGAAAGCGTAGTGGAATTCGTTATTTCTTTCTCCTATATGTTAAGTCACAGTAAAATTAAAAACGAAATGAAAGGTAAAAAAAAAATTGGACAAAAGGAAATAAATAGTATGTTAGAAGTTGAAAAATAATTATATTTTCTTCAAAGAAAATTTATTTTTCTGTCATTTTTTAAAAATTAAAATATATATATATATATATATTTGGTATTGCGATTTGAACCAGAAAAAAAGCATCCTGTATTCATTTTTGAATATGAGAGTAAGAAAACGCGCTCACCTTCCTGTTTTTTAAAAAAGTAATGAGGTAAAAAGAGCAAAGGACCTATCTCATTTTTAAACAATACCTCAATAAATATTACATACGATGATTATATTTATGAAATAAAACCGATCTTTCACTTTTCAGTTATATTTTCAATTTAAAATAGCATAAAACAGGATTTCAATACTTTTAATTTATTTTAATTAAAATCATATAAAAGATATTTTTATGTTAACTGAATATTTTTCGGAAAAAATTTAAATTTTCCTTCCTAGTGTTCTCTTTTTCGAACATCTTTTATTAAATAAAAATTCCTTTTCTACATTGGCATTTGTGATGGACATAACACACATTCAGTCAATAATTTTTAATTTTAATGGGGGATATACTTCTTCAAATGCGCATGACAGTACTTCTAATTATTTTCTACTCAAGTTAAATTTCTTATCTTTCTGTTTCTTTTATTACAAGGAAAAATGTCGCAGATCGATAACTACATTTTCACACAATTCAGTCATTACAAATTCTATTGTGAGAAAAGTTCTCCCTAATTAATCTTGTCTTTCAAAACAGTACACTTAAAATAATTTTGTTCAGTGAAGTTAACCGACAGTTCCACAATGTATTCATACCAAATTTAAAAAACAAATTTAACACTTGAAAATGTATCTTGTATTAAATTTTTCAGTATACACAAATATTTCCTGCTGTCGGAAAGATATAGTATGAGATGAGGTGTAAGGTTATGAAAGAATGTTTTCGTACGTGCGTGTAGACTATTTTTGAAAATTTAAATATCACTGAAGCTGATCATATAACTGCAAATGAGCCTTATTTTAGTGTGTGCTTTTATCAAAGTAAAAAAACTTTACAATATTAAATAGCCTATGGGTTTATACTCAACATCAAACTATTCGCAAAATGGCTTACAACTTCTATTCAAATTGTAAAGAAACTGAAATATAAATATATCTTACTGCAGTCAAAAATATTCATAATATGTAAATATCCTATTCCTCCACTTATTTCAGTACATTTTAAAAACTGTAGCTGAATGCAATTTTTTATATTTATAAACGAGGCATAAAAGCTAACACAGTCGTAAAAATGTCTTTAACATTTTTAAATACACTACTATAAAACGTATATGGATTGTAAGATATGTCGTAAAATCCTTAAAGCTTTTAGAGGAGGTAAAAACATGTAATTTTGGATTGATAAAATGTTTAATATAATACACAAATATACATGTTATTAAGCAAATACATTTGAAAAATCAAACTTCCTTCTGAAATAAACGTAATTAAAAGAAAAATGTTTAATTGCAAATGAGTGGAAATACATGTTTATCTAAGGGGTATCCCCAAAGTGAGTTAATCCTCAAACTTAAGACTCAAACTTAGAAGCACAATAATCCATGAGGGCCAGGAACTACTGTGCCCATCATAATACACGTGACCATAGGACGCTGAGGTGCATGAACAGATGTCCCGATTTGGTGGTCTGTCTGAAGGGAGACCTTCAGTGTTTAAGACCCGAATCAAGCTTGGTACTCATTTATCGACCCAATGTAGCGGGGATGAAAGGTAGAGTCGACCTTGCGCAGCCCGTTAATAGAACCCCAGACCTGTGGTGTGGAAGCACTATACACTACCACTCTATCCTATTCGGTGAAAAATAAAATTTAATGTTAGAATCTTATATAAATCCCTAATGAATGAGGGAGTCCAAACTTTTTTTTTCATGTAAACTGTTTAGACGGAAATGGTTAATTATGAACATTTCACAAGTTCCATAAATTAAAATTAACCGTTATAGTTTACATAAATTTTTAAGGGTACAGAAGTTGTATTTCGGCTGCACGAATTATTTTAAAAAGAATACGGTTACGAAAAAGTAGTACAAATCTATCTAAAGTAGGGTTGGTTACCTTAGATATTGTCAAACACAACAATGTATTGGAAGCCAATTCCACAATTCGTTGTTATAAAAATTTATGGAAAATTACAAGATTTATTTTTGCATTTGTAATTTATATATATATAATTTTTCCTGGGAGCTTTAAAAGCTAGAGCGGCATCCATCAAAACCGCGGTTCTCTCTCTGTTTTTCCAGATCGCCCCTGACTAAGCCGGCTCTGCCATAGTAAGTGAAAATGCAGGATTTTGTTTGTCAAGATCATTTTATAGCAGACTGCATTTTTCATGTATTTTAGATGGTCGTTTTATATTTTCTACATCAATATCTTAATGTCTGAATTTAAAATTACATAAAATTCTTGACATTCGCATCAATGACCATGATAATTTTTATTAGTATATGAATGTGTCATTAAGCGATTACATGACTAATATTAACACATTATTTTAACCATTTAGTTAATATTAAGTATAACATAACGCACACAAATTTTCTAAACTTTAAAATAAATATTTCGAAAACTACTTCAGATATACTAAATTTTTTTATTCCTAAGCTTTAGCTTCTCAGTTTTGCTTCTATGTAAGAATTTATTGTAATTGTATACTCATCAATTTTTTTAGTATATTTTTTTGTTCTTAGCATGCGGTTTTCAACTGAATTGTATGAAATCTTCGAAATATATTAAATGATTGATTGAATATTAACGTCGCACTGTTCAGCTACACGAGGGGTTTTGGTGACGGACCACGTAATTTTAAACCATGGTCAAGTGACGTGGACGACACCTGAGCTGGCACCCCTCTTCTAACTACCACACCACACCAACGGGAGGACGTTTCAGCTCTCGATAGATTTAACGTGCATCGCTGCCCTACACGGAGGGTCTTTAGTGGTACTGGGCTCGAACTCGTGACAAAGCAAGCCACGTTCCGATACCTATACCACTCGGCTACCGCGGCGGAAATATATTAAATGATACCAAAGAAGCTATATATATAATAAAAAAAATTTGAAATTTTTATTATACTCAAACAATTGCTAAAACTTATGGTAAATAATTTTTAACTGCACGATGCATTTTTTTTTCGAAATTTCAAATGGAATTTCTAACATAAAATTTCTTGCTTTATAAGGTCGAGATTTCAAAAAAATATCCAGATTTTAATTACTTATTCAGTTAGCCTTTAAAAAAGATAAATGTTGAGGTGTTTTGTATGAATAGATATTTTTAAACAATATATAATTCGAATGTTTTTCAATAGCTCGAATTTAAAATTGATTTTTATGTTTATTTATATGCATAAATGTCTACTGTAAATGTTTCCGTATATTTTTGATTACCATTTATTCAAACATTCAAGTTATAAAAAAAAATGTGTGAAAATCTTCATTCATGTTGTCTTTGATGTAAATTGAAGTTCAAGCACTTAAAATTCAAATATAATTCCGTGTATTTTAACAATATATAACCAGGCACACACACACACACACACACACACACACACACACACACACACACACACACTGTACTTAAACTTCCTTGAACACTTAGGCTTTGAAATCTAAAAAAAAAAAACTAATAAATCTTAATTAGTTTTTTTTTCATTATTATTTTTATCAAAGTGTAAGAAAATGTTTCAATTGATTTGGTGAAGTTTAAATTTATTCATTTTTAGTGGTTGGAAAATTGAAAAGGTTCCAAATTTTAAAGAGTTTGGTGTTTTATTAATTTTTTCGGTACCTTATAATAAAATAATCATGTTTCAAAAACTGAAAGCTTTGATTAAAATAAGAAAAATGAAGCGAAAGAATATAAAATATAAAGATAATTTGTCTAACTATATAAAATAGCAGATTGCACTGACACGCCCCAACTTGTTACAGTTTCAAATTAATATAAAACCAAAAGGGAATTGTAACATATTTTACTTATGCGTTGGGACTTTACAAATCTTTAAAAAAACGAGGTAACAAATTAACACTTCCTGGAGTTTAAAGAAATTTCCCCTCGATTTTTTACGATTGCCCCACGGTCAAAACACGGGGTTCCCTGCGAGCCATAAAACTCCGTCCCTCATTGTTGCTTCCTCCGTCCCTCATTATCTTTCAAGATGTTAAACCTTAAAAGGGGGGAAGGATTTCAGAAAAGTGCGACTATCCGCTTTTGAAAACGTTACTTGAAGGCAGAAAAATCTGTGCAGTCCATTTTCGAAGCATCTTTAAACTGACGGAATTTTCCGTGCTATCCGGTTAGAGGGTTAAGCAAGTTTAAGTTTTTGTTGCATGACTTTAAAATACTGCAGTGTAGTACTACAATAGATTTATTATAATGTAGTTTGTGGTACATCAGGGAAATATTTAGTTCATTCTGCAACATATGTATTCTGTAGTCGAATTGTAATATTAACTGAAAAAGCTGCATTTTAGATTTACCATTTTCAGTCGTTTTCCATTTCTTTCAAGTATTATTTCTCACAGTACCCTGCGTACATTTTGGTCATGGCATTTTTCAAAAGGAAAAAAGTTAATGAAGACAAAATATAGAGCTTTTAAATTATATAAACTATGTGTCAAAAATATATTGGTCTTTAAATCAATCTTAATTAAGTAAATGTGAGAAAACTCAAAAGCTTAAAAACATGAGGAAACAGAAATGATTTTAGAAATTAAAATTGTAGTTAATAGCCATTTCACACGAAATATCGGATTGTGTTAAAAATATTTTTAATTAATTCAATCTAGGAATGCAAAAATGCTTTAAAATGAAGCCGAATTTAAAATCAAAACTCAGATAATTAAAATTTCTTAAAACCTAATTGGTTTTTAGATCAGAAATTGAGCAAGTTTTCCAAATATATGAAATATATATTTGCAATAAATTGGGAGAAGTTTCTGTTGGCCGTAAAATGGAGAAAATGTCCATTTCACAATCCTCGCCCTAGGCCACAGCTGTGAATGAGAAACCTCCCCTTTCGACAACACAGAGACCAAAAATCAATAAAATCATCCCCTGCAAAACCATTTGAGGACCTCCTGCAGTTTTAACAGGGGAAGGCATAAAACTGCTGTGCGTTTTCGAAGCAGTTCGCGAAATTTATCTGAAACATTTTCGCTACCGCTAGCTTTGAAAAAGTAAACCGCTTTCGAAGTGAAATTCAATTAGCGGGTCATCCACTCAGAGGGTTAAAGCATTTTTTGAACATCATTTAACATCATCAAATATCTTTTTCTAACATGATTTTTAAACTATTTTTGTGAATTTCTTCTTATATTTTTTTTCTTTAATTGCACATGAATTATTTTTTATGTAGTCCACTTCAAATATGAACAATTTCATCCTCAAAATATACAGAAGTAATTAATTTTGAGAGCCCCTTCTATGGCAATCTAAGCAGTTTTTCATGTATAATTCTGAGTATGCTTTCCATATCTGAATTCAACTAGAAGGCAACAAAGATGGATCATGTTAATATAAGAATTTTTCTTAAAATTTTCTCTGAACAATGAACATAAGCAAAACAATACATGGTTAGCAAAACTTGTTAATTATAGAAAATGTGTTTGTAAATCACGAAAAAATACAATGTATTATCCGGCTGAAATCTGTAAGATACCGCAACGTATGATTAAAAGCAGAACTTTTATCATCTATACATGTCAAGATTGACGTATGAAGGGTCAGTTGTCCAAATGGGACAGTGTGTCTCCATAAAAAGCATCGGACGTTCGTCCTTTATCATGGGGGCATAACATGTGCAAACTGTCGTGGAGAATGTATTGGATATCGCCACTCCCTTTCTTCTTTATCGACTGGGTTGTTAGTCCAAACATTCAATACGAAGAAAGTTACGAGTTACACCCCCCTTTTGTTGGGTTCCCCTGCGATATGAACTTAGCCAATTTTAATAGAAATTACTGGCAGCAAGGATAGTCAAAGATACACATTCAGTACAAATATTACAGAATGAGTTACAGCCTCCAGACGTAAATTACAAGCCTTTTTTTAGAATCAAACATTATACCGGCCGATTGTTCACATGCACCAACGGAGTGGAGCTCTGTGAAAATGTGTGTCCCCCTTCCAATGAGAGGTGGCAAAGGGCGTCAATGTGACCCAAACCTGGAGTTAAATGGGGTCGGGGCGGAATTAGAGAGTAACTTTGCTGGCCTTCTTTATCTCCATAGTCTGGCCTATTTTTCAGCTCCTCAAATTTTGAGTTTGTGGGGTAACCGTCCGCAGGAACGAATTACTTTTTTCGGCTTTTCCACCGCCCTGAATTGACTAATTCTTCACTCTCCAAATTTTGATTTGGGGGACGCAAACACGCGCAAGGACCTACGGAGGAATTCTGAATGTTAAATAACTTTGGAGAAGTTCCGAGGCAACGGGAAACGGCCTGGCTTACCTGTAATTATCTATGAACAAGAACTATTCCACAGCAAAAGGCTGTATTTTTTAATATTGCAATATTGAAATTATTGTTAGTAATTATTTAATCCAGAAATAAAATGTCCTTTGGCAATTAGCTGCATGATTTTTAACTCTACCCTACACAACGTTACAAAACCCATAAGGCGTTTAGAGTCTTTCTAATGTGACTGGGGAACAGCTGATTGTACTTGGTGATCAAAAATGCGCTTGAGCACCGATAAGTGCAATACTTTTTTATCATAAAAATGAAAAAATAAGATTTGAATCTTCTAACTAAAGTAGTTGTGTAGTAGTCCTTAGATTAACGAAAAATATAAACATAAATCATTTTTGAAACTTATAGCTATTAAACATGTATTATTTCACAAACTGGAATTGTTAAAAGGTTATTTTAAAAATGTCTATAATATCCATGGAAAGGTTTTAAATATTCTCACTATTACAGTGTAAATTGTGTAGTCATTTAAAAAAATGTAGCCATTAAACCCTGAATATTTTACTTTTATTCTTTTGTAAAAGTAAGAAATTAAAGAATTATATTCCTGAAAGAAGGAAAATATCATTATTTTATATGTAAGTTTAAGCATGTAATTAAATTTCTTAATTACATGAAAAAAGAAATGAGATTATCATAATAATTTTTAAAACCCTTTAGACAAGAAAAATTTTTAAGTAAGTTTGAAAAAATATATTATAAAGAATGAGACGAAAAAAAAAAGTTTTAAAAATCAGTAAGTTGGGCCTTTTTTTATTTTTTTTTCACACAGCTTTTGATTGATAATACCAATTTTTTTTGCGGAGTAACTCTTTTGTTTCCTCAGATTCTTAATTCTCTTTCTGGAGCTCCTCTTTTATATTTCTAAGATCTAATCTATTTTCAGACACTCACATACACGCAGGATGTGGTATTGATTTAATTATTAAAACATCAGTTTTGAAGAAGTCATTTAATCAAATTACGATGTTTCTAAAGAACAAAGAACATGATTTAAATTCAAGTATCTTGATGACAATATAATTGATTACCTTAAAGTATAATCTTCTTTTTTAATACATTAAATAAAATACCAAACACAACTCAAATCCTTGATTTATTATGTACATGTATCATTTAAGAAGTTCTTACATTCATTTAAGTCCAGTCTGTACGTCCAGTCAATTGCTATGTATTTCATTACTTTGTCAAACCTAAAATGAACATATCTTCATTTAAGTGCTTAAAACAGTGCTTCTCAAACTTTTTATACTTACGACCCAATTTTCAACCATAACTTTCCTTGTACCTCCTCCATATAATAACAATGTATTGAATTCAATAATAATATACTTTGACGTAATGCTACATAATGCTACTCTAATTAAAAACCACATAAATTATCAAGATAAATATTAAATTGTGTAGTTAATTTTATGATATATCCTTAGGATCACTGGTAATAATTAAACTTGTTCTTATCTTAGTACTGTTAAATTAATTATGAAACACATTTTGCAGTTCTGATACATTTATAAGTGTGTTATATCAATGTAAATGCGCATTTTATATTTTCTTAAGTCTGAATGCATTTTTTAGCTAGCTTTCAGTAAATTAATATATTTTTTAAAAAATAATCTTTTATTTTCGGCTTTTTGATAAGTTCGCGACCCCCTGTTCATCACGTTCCCTCACTGTTTGTGAAACACTGGCGTAAGATTTAGCCATATTTGTGAATCGCTTCGCTAAGGTGATGCAAGTTTTGTAAATTAATGAGAAAGTGGTGTATTTTTTTTTTAAAATTACGTCATACAAATCTTTCAAATAATGATATTAATTAAATCTTATTTTATATTTGTTTTCAATTTTTAAGTATATTTACGCATAAATACATGTGCTATTTGTACTATTTCTTTTATCCGTTGTGGGAAAAAGTCGAAAACTGAGAGGTATATTAGCATGCACAAGGAAAAACAATATTTCCTTTTAAGAAAATATAATAACAGAAGGTTTTTTTATGAAGTACAAAGGTATTACTAAGCAATTACCATTTCATTCATGTATTATATACTTGATTCCCTTAAACAAAAATAGTGGCAAGAGAAAGAACTAAGTATGATGCATTTCTGATAAAAATAAGAAATTATAGAGAATAAAAACTTTTGACACTTTGAAAATGATAGCCAAATTCCAAATATTTAAGGGATAACATAATAAATCAAACTTCAGCAATTTATTTTCAAAATATACCATTTACCGTAAAATCCGACGTATTACGCGCAATGCCATATATTGTTGCCATACTGCCACACACATAAGGCATGTCATTTCTTTTAAATAAACAGTATTTCGAAATATATTGTCGTAATGTTTTTAATGTTCATTATCATTTTTAAAGCTATCATTTTTATACTCGGCGTATAATGCACACCCTTAAATTTCGACCTTATTTTTTGTATTAAAAGTAGGCGTTATAAGCAGGATTTTACTCTAATAAAGTAATAAAATATTTGAAATTTACAAAAAATCATATATTGAACTATCCATTAAGAAATATTTGAAGAATATCAAATATTTCCCGGGATTTTTCATTGACATGAGATTTATTCGAGAAAGAAAACTTGGAAGAAATCATATTGTATTGAAAGCAAATACATCTTAAAAAAGGTAAATCAAGAGAGACAGAAGTGTAGAAATCACCAAAAACCCTTTGAAACTCTAAAGAAATTTCTTGGAAGGTAAAGCTTAGGTAAAAAGAGTTTAATGTTTTTTTTAAAAAAATTTTGTTCTGCAAAATCGGTTTATCCTGAAATAGATGGCTTACGGAATATTTGTATTAATTAACCTTAATATTCTTGTATTCCAGAATGTGTTTCCAATATTTGTTTTTGTGTTGTAAATAATTTCAATAAATATTAATTAAACTTTGATTTTTTAATTTGAAATCAACACAGATTGAATCTGTGTTATGTCTAATTTCTATAGTACGATACCTATTTTCCAGCAAATTATAATGAATTTTAATATGACACTAAATTATAATTAAAGAGAGACAACAATTTTAGCTAATTTAACAGTTATTTTTTCGAAGCACTTCAATTTTAGTGTAGAAAAAGAATGTAAGCAGAATTACTGCATTTTTTTTGTACTTTAACTATTCAATAGTTTTTTAAATCTAATTCTAGAACTGAAAAATAATCCATTTTAGCTTATGTTTTCGATTGGAAAGTAAAGAATGTAATCATGCATACGAAGACCATAAAACTAAATGAGCAGGAATTGGAACTTGTGCGTTTAGAATATCTTTTCTTATATATATATATATATATATATATAGTATAATAAAATGAGATAAAATAATAAGAGGCAAAATTGTACTTCCTACAAAACTAAAAAAGAAAGAAATAGGATGTTAAGAAACGTATGAAGAAAATAAATGATGCAAAAGAAAAAATACTAAAATTGGAGAAGATACAAAACAAGAAACAGAGGAGTAGAGTTATTAAAATTTAAAATACCAAAAGAATCTTTGGAAGTACAATATTCCGCGCTATTATTTATTCATATGTATCTTAAAATCCGATTCCTTTTTTATAGCTTTGTAAGAAGTACAATTTTGTATCTTATTATTTTATTTATATATATGTATACATATATTCACTCTATAACAAAAAAAGACGCACCAAAAAAGAGTGGTCCGAGGAGTAGAAAGATTATGTTCAGAATAAAAAATGATAACAATTTCCGAAAAAAGTTGAATGATTTATTTCAGAGTTACATAGTAACAAAATGATAAGATCAATAAGGTGTCGACCCACTTCTAGCATGGATGTAAGATGCCACACGGCGTGGCATTGAGGGATAAAGCACTCTGATGGTCGCCTGCTGTATTTCTTGCCAAATTTGGTCCAATTGTCCGGTTAGGTCATCCCCATTTCCTGATAGATATAGTCGCCTTCCCGTCACATCCCAGACATACACGATTGGAAGGAGATTTGATAATCTGAGTGGCATAGAGGCTGGCCTAGTTCAAAGCAACATATGTCGTATGTGGTTTGGCATCAAATTGCTCAAAAATATAGTTGGGGTCCTACAAAAGAAACGGTAACAAAACAGTTCCCAGAATGTCGTCGACGTACCGCTGTGCTGTAAGTATGAGCTAAGTTTTATATGTATATAATAGTAAGGTATTATTAGAAACACATAAAGTCTAATTAAAATTAATTATTTAACAAATATATTAAAATAGATTTAAGATATTATATTTCTCGTCAAAATAATTTATACTTATTTTAGACACTATGGTTAAAAATAAAAATTCTTATGTATAAAAACAACTTAAAATAATAATAAATGTAATCTAATTTATACATTAAGTTAGTAACACCTTTATGGCGTATAAAAATGTCTTTCGAAAGTTACAAAATTATTGATTGCATTTCATTAAACTTTGAGAAAACATGAATTGTTTCAAAAACACAGTAATTAATATAGTATAATGCTTTCCCAATAAATTCATTTATTTTAAAACATACTTCTAAATTTGTGGTATATGCGCGCATTTAATATTAATTGTGTTTCTTGAAACCAATTATATGAGTTTAAACATGTTTTCTACTTCAAAAGCTCTCTGTTGACACAAAGAACGAATCTGATACTAATAAATTCAATAAATGTTTATTCTAATTAGCGCTGCATTTGAAATTATATTTCATTTCCTTTTATCGCATTGGTAAAGTATTATTTATTGTGCTTATAACGGAAATGACAACAAAATATGCCCGATAGAAATGGAGAAAAATGCACCGTGAAATGTTATTTAGATATCGGATAAATTAAAAGACCGTTGAAGAATTTCCTTCCTATGTAATAGTCAATTATATTTTTATTTTTTTTGCTTTTGTATTATTTTAAAATGGTATAGATATTTCCTTAAAATGTTTATTTTAACGGGGAAAAAAGAACATAGTAGTGTTTTGATAATATTATAAGGAGATTTCTTGAAATGTATTCCATTATTTTTCAACACTAATTTAAAAATTTTTTTCATAGTTTTTCTATTCCTACTTTTGTTCACACTATTTATTTATTTATTTATTTATTTATCTTGGTGGAATTTTCAATCGTTAAAAAATACATTTTAAAGCGCTCAATTGAGCTGAACTGTTATACAAACGATTACTTTGGATGGCAATTCAGTAATTTAATTATAATTAATGAAAACTAATTGATTAAAACTAATTATTCAAAGCATTACAAATGCACCCACGTTGGCATTAGTTTTGGTGCCTTAACGATCGATTTGGCAATTTGTGTCAAAACAAGGAAAAGTTTTTTCCTCAAATTTTAAAACGCTCGTCTGAGCTGAAGTTTTCTAAACACTATTCTTTTGGGCAAAAATAGCATTATTTAATTGTAATTAATTAAAATTAAATGACTGAAGTAAAGTATTTAAAGAATCGTAAATACAGCTACGTTGGTTTCATTTTTAGCGACTTGGGTCAAAACTTCAAAGAGTTTTTTTTTCTCACGTTTTAAAGCATTCAGTTGAACTGATATTTTATTTACACGATTGTTTTGGATGGCAATATAATACTTTAATAACAATTAATAAAAATTAAATGCCCCTTAGTTTTGTGATTCTGTATTATGTATGTTCATATCTGTATTAATTGTAATTATTTAATAAAAAGTAGCTAAAAAAATTTTTCTCTGTTGACCTAAGAGAGAATTGGCATATATATATATATATATATATATATATATATATATATATATATATATATATATATATATATATATATATATATATATATATATATATATTTATTTATATATATATATTACTTATTCTGTTATATTTCTATTCACTTATCACAACAATTTGGATTTTTTGTTTTATTAGGAAAAAAAGTATTTTAAGTTTTTCTTTCAACACACATAAAATGGCTGTTAAGTATTGATTTTCAATTAAAGAGTTTTCCCAAAAATACAAGGTAAATAAGAAAGGATATCTAAAGTAGAAGTATCTCTTTCTATTCTGAACTCTTCACCAATGAATTAGAATTGACGTTTTGTGATATTTGTATTTCTCTGTTTTAAATATAAAATTCCTCTGCGTTTGTACTAATTGTTGATTCATAGTTTTAAAATAAAAGAACAATAAAAATGATTAAAAAACCATTATTACTTTTGAGTTACTTACCAGAATGAAATGATGTCATAGGTGAACAGAAAAAAGTTGTAAATTCAGTCATCCTCAAAATCAGCATTGTACCGAAACAGATGCTAGATAAATGTAACAGTTATAAAATGGTATCCAATATGCTTCTGAAAAATACTTAAGAGGGATGTAAATTAATTAGTGGTAACTTAACCAAGAATCTTGCGTGTGAGTGGTCACGCAAATAGGATATGGAACGTTGAGGTGACATTTTTGTCAATGTGTAGGGTGCAAAAATTAGTGAAAATATTTTTGGTTGGGTAGTTGCTGTGTGACATTAAGGATAAGAATGGTTTGTTTCGATCGCACTAAAGTATATTTTCAGAATGAGTTTGTTTAGTAGTGGCTTAAAATCAAGGTTACCAGTGTCAAAAATGCAGCAGAATACCATCAAGAATTATTGGAAGTCTGTGTAGAGTTCAAAAAACAGTTAAAATCTAGTTGGCTGGGTAGCTGTTGTGTGACATTAAGAAGAGTTGGAAACCTCTCTCTCTCTCTCTCTCTACTGACAATGTTAAATTGGCTGTTTTCGATGTATCTTTTCTCAAAACTGTTTTATGTACATGCTTGAAATTTTTTATACTATTAAAGTAAACCTCTCTTATTATACTAAAGTGAGCTTTTAGCTAATTTTGAATTTTTTAAGAAATTATGAAATATTTTATCAAACATTGCGAAATTTGACCCATTTTTTACTTAAGAAATTTGTAAAAATTTAATTTTTGAGTGTTTTAAAAAAAGCTCATTTTAGTATATATTAGACATCATTATAAATAATTCATAAAAAATTACATACCTGTGAACAGTAGTTTCTCAGAAAAGGTACATCGCACATTAAAATTTCCATTTTGAGATAAATTGATTTTAATGTATACAGTGAGACTTCTAATCGGCTGGGAAATAAAAAAATAAAAGGCTCACTTTAAAATAAATGATACATGTTTTGGTTTATATCAATCGTTACACTTTTAAGCAAAAACAAAGTAATTTGTTTGCAATTTTCTCCATTAAAATGGGCATGCCCCAAATTCAAGGAATATTTAAAAATACATTTTAAAGGCTTCTAAATACCCCAGAGGTTCAAGTAAGGTATTTTTAGAAAGGTTAAAATCTATACAATTTGAAAATGTAAAAATCTCAAATTGTGAAAAAAAATAAGATTTTTTAGCTTTCCAACACCCCTTAAAGGTAAAAGATTTTTTCTGTCGCACTTAAGTATATTTTCAAAATGTTTTTGTTTAGTAGTGGTTTAAAATCAAGGTTACCAGTGTCAAAAATGCAGCAGAATACCACCAAGAATTACTGAAAGCCTGTGACAAAAATGCGTTACCTTGTAGTATGGTTGGACTATGAGTGAAAGCGTTTCGTTTGGGTCAGAATGAATTCAAATTGAAACATCAATCAAATTAATAATGTCTTTGAAGTTCACCACGCCCACAGAAATTTCTATAGGAACCCAGTCGGTGCATGCAATGCTGATTGTGGTATACGATTCAGAGGGTTTGATTCTTACACATTATATGCTTGCAGGACAAATTGTCCACACGAACTACTGTTGCCGATTTCTATAGCACAATCTGCATTCGGATTTGCGGTGCAAACTTCTACGTTTATTGCAAAAATATTCTGCCCATCATGCTGCATGACAACGCTGGTATCATGCAACACTAACCTATTGTGATTGTGGCAGTGATAAATTTGAAACAAACTCTTCCCTACTTATCTGACATAATCCTAGTGATTTCCAAATGTTTCAAAAATCAAAGAAACCTCTCCAAATCCAACGATGTCATGATGTTTTATCTATACGCCGCTGACATCAACAATTTGTTAATGCTCTCCAACGACTTCCCGAGATTTAACAGCATGCTACAAGTTTTACTGGAGATGTCATGGTAGGAATGTAAAGCAATTGTACTTGTCATATTATTAAAAAAATACTTATACCCGCGTTATCTTTAAAGTTTTGTGGGCATATTGAAATGAAAATCATTGTTGACGTGAGCATTGTTAAATAAAACATTAATAGTTATCCTTGTATAGGGCTCTCTGTGCATTTTAAATCCATCGAGACTATAATGTCTTCATGATGCTGAAGTTAGAAACATGAAATTGCAGTTTATAAATATTGTCTTTTTACTTATTCAAAAGGGGATGTTGTGAAAAAATAATATTACAATGTATGAAATAAGTTTAAATTATGAAATGTAAATTTCCACATAGATGTAGGTTAATAGAGTCATAAGGAGTTAAAATTTTAATATTTAGTAATAAAACCATGATATATCATAAAAATAAAAATTGGCTATTCTATGGCAAGAGTTAAAGATGTAAACATAATGTTTTTATGATATTCATATCATTGGTTGTTATTTCATAATTTTTTATAGTACGCACAAAGAAAAAAGAAATCGAGCAATTTCCTCGTATCAAAATGAATATTATTGTGATAAATATACTTTATATTGGTATTTAGAATTGATTTTTTAAAAAAATTTCCACTGGATTGATATTATCTTAACATAACTTTCAGGTTTCGTTTGCTTCTTTGTCGACAAGTTATTGTAACCAAATTATTGTACCATGTATTGGTGAAGAGACAATGATTCAAAATAAAGCTAAATGAATTTAAACAAAGTTGACGACAGACTTGAAGAATAATTTGGTTACTAAATGCACTAATTTCTAACAGTATAAACTAAATTACTGATTAACTAAATTTCCTACAGTCCTCATTTAACTGTGTTTGAGCGCGCCTTGCTTCCTCGCCTGCCTACCTCAACTGAAACTTTAGAACCCCATACCGGGACATTCTGGAAACAGGAATCGAAACGACAACGATGCAAGGTCTTTGTTCGCATCAGCACCTTCAAAGGTGTAATTTTCATTACCCACATTACTACTTTTAAGGGTAAAATTTAGCAGTAAATAGTTTCTGTAATATAACTATATGTATTATCTCGATCTCTGACTGTTATTCGAATTCAAGCGACTGCGACATTGGATGCCATCTCCCTTCAAGTGTGGTTCTACACCTTGCTATTTCTGGCGAGGGTGTAAAAAAGAGAGAAAGTCGGAGCCCCATTCCTTCCACGTTTGATGTTCTGTAGCTACTTTCAATGATCCATGTGGATGGTGGTTAAAGGAAGCTCCTCAGGAACTGAGAGGACATCATCTGTAAGAAAATGTGAAGGTGTGAGTGTAGATATACATTCTATGCCAGAGTCATTAATGTATGAAAGTGGCCTGGAATTTAGCTATCCATTGATTTGTGATAGCAAGGTTGTTAACTCTTCAAAAGTTAATATGGTTTCTCCCAATACTATCTTCAGAGAAAATTTGACGAATCGAAAACCTGATTACCACCAAAATGTGGAGATGATGGTGGAATTAAGTGGCATTGAGAAAAAACAACAACATCTGCTCTTGACCAATGCACCAAGGAATATATGCATGCAGTCTAGAAGTGAACCGTTATTGAACGCTGTGAGCGATCTTCAAAATATATGCGATTTAATTTTGTAAGATGCATGCAATGGAAAAACTTATTTTTGACAATATGTCCTCTTAAGAAGTACTGTTCCAGACGTTTTAAACAGAATTCATGACAGCTTTAGTGAAATACATTTCATTATTTAGAACACTATGAACTCATTATGGGAGGGAATTCACTGAAATAAAGTAAGAGTTGATGCAGTGAAATAACTGCCCAAACAGGTTGTGCCTAAAATAGGCTTAAATTGAGAACCAGAGGTAAAATAATAACGAAGAATTTACTGTCAGAGGATCTGTTAAATTATTTTAGGACCAATACTTATGACTAAAACAATCGATTGATATTCATTATTCAGACTTTTTTGTACATTGTTGAATACTATGTCAAAACAAAATAAAGAAGCTTCAAAAATTGTTTATGATCTAAAAAAAATATTGAATGAAATACAACGGTTCTCAGTCTGCATCCAGTTAATGCAATAAATTTTGCCTTTTTTTTTTAAAGTGACTGCCTACCTTGAAAATGTCGTTTTTGGTCTTCATAACGCATTTTTTTTAAAATTTCAAACTTTTATAGTTTGAACATTTTACTTTCCAAAACAATTTACTTTTCCTTTACGCTAAATAGATTTAAAATGATTTTAAAAAACATCACTCTATGCAAAAGGGCAGTATGGTAAAAATTAAATGAGTTTTTCTCAAATTATGTTTTTCAAAAAAACACTTTACCAGATACATGATATCTTAAGAAACAAACCAGATAACGATTTCAACTGTTGTGGGAAAGTTTATTATGCTCTTTTTCATAAAGTGGACCATAAGATTTGATGTAGGTTAAATATTCTTCTTTTAGGATAGTTTATATAAAAAAAATCTTTAAAAAATATCAAAATGTTCATATTATTATGTATAATTGTCTGTAATTTTTTAGTATTTTAATAATTCTCTTAGATTTTGGTTCATTTTGAAGAGCACCATAATATGTATGATGAGTATAAAGAAAATTATGATAATTGTATTAGAACTTTTTATACAGTGTTACCCATTTTAGTAAAAGTTTCCTTGAAATCATATCTGTCCTATCTAGTTGTACTTCTATTTATGCTTTGCTTCTTTAGAATTATAGTTTTTTTTGCATATGCTGTTATTATTAATGATTATACTACATACATATATATGTGTATGTGTGTGCTCATTGAATACTACATTAATTTATTAGTGATTTGAAAGAGAAGGAAAATGTACAAGTTTAATTTGAATTGTGACCAGGAAGAAGTTAATGGAAACCAAAATAGTAGATTCTAGTTGGATTATAATAAAATACTACAATACATTTATCAGGTATCAGGAAATAATGAAATAATGTATTTTATATGAAGAAGCAATGTTACAAGTTAAAAGATAAACGCTGTAGTGTCTTTGAAAAATTCTTACAATATTTTTAATAACATTTAGAATAGTTTTATTATACTCAAACAAATTAAAAATGTATAACAATAAATATTTTATATAATAATTAATTTTTTTAAATAAAACTTCTTCCTGAAGGGCTTAAAAATATTCATTGATTTATCTTTACAAAAAGGGATTTCTGAGATAAATGTTAAAATAATCAAAACATAAGTTTTATAAACCATTTATTAATTTTAAGGAGAAAATAATAAAATTTAGCAATGCAAACAATTGAAAATTTTATTTATTGAGAATACTAACTTTTTATGTAAGACAAAGTACAATAAAATTAATTTTCGCAGTATTTCACGTTAGTATTATTTCTTTTACATAGATTACATATAACTGAACTAAGCACCAATAATGTTTTTAAAAACTATTTTAAAAGAAGAAACCTTTACTTGTCTTCGTGTAAATATTAACAGGTTATTAAAATCCCAATTCTACCGTTTTCTATTATGTTTATGAATGTGAATGAAATATAAATATGATATAATCATTATTACTTGAATACAATAATCTTTTTTTTTATAAGTAGATGAGAACAGTAAGACGATATGTCAAAAAAACTGTTTGTTACGCACGACATTTTAATTACAATTCTTTGTTCTCGCTTTTCAGATGGTAAGGATTTTTTTTTTATTAATTCTTTGTTTCTTTAACAAAAAAATCTTTAATAACATTTTACCTCAAAAAAAAGTTAAAAAAAATGCTCAAGTTAATACAATCACTCAAATGTTATTTCTGAATTTTAAGACTGTAAACATAACATAAAGAAAACTTTGTCTGTTAGGTTACGGTTATTGTTTTACTACATTTTCTGTTAATTATTAAATTTTACTTTTGCTTTAAAATTAAAAACAAGATTGAGATTTAAATTAGAGGCTTTATATATTTATATGCCTGCGTATAACGTTTTTAATTGAATCTAAGCTGGACTGCTTTTCCTGTGGAAATGCTGCTGAAATTCGTATGTGGCTTAGACGCGAATTCAATACATTTGTTGGAGAGAGGAAATTGATTTTCCACTCGTTTCAAAAGGGCAAAAAGTAACCGCCGATTCTCTTTACTTTCACCAATCCCATCCCATTCCACAGTTTTTATCCAGTATTCAGTTTATCCTAAGCATTGTCGTCTGCTCATATTTAGAGAATGTTTTTGTATACGCTTTCTTTGAATCACCTAAACATAAAACATAACGGTGATGACATCAATGTGAGTTCAAGATGACACAAGTATGAAAAGGGAGGCAATTATGTATACTGAAAGAAACGGAGGCAGAGAAGCAACCTCTAAAACTAGGCACGGATGAAACAAATATACGTCGATTGCGTAAGCAAAATGGCGACAACGACATTAATTTCGAAGTCACTTGTGATGATGGGAGTGGCGAATCATTTTCGAAACATGATACTGAATTTTAGAGGAAATATTAGTTCATATATGTAAATTATTTGAAAGATTTTATTACAGGTAAAATTAAGTAAAAATTAACTTCTTATTTAAAAAAAACATTCTGGAGTATCGAATATTGAGGAATTTTTTTCTCATTTTTTTCTTTTATTTTTCACAAAAACGTGTTGATAATTGGGGATGCAGTTTAGAATCGATGAAATTTTTTCATAAAGGAATTTTGAGAATTCGAAGTTCGGCTTAGACTTGAGTAAATGCGGTGTATGTATAAATATTTATACAAATGGGACATATTAAACTATCTAAACATGAGACTCTTTATTTTTAATTGCAAATAATATATATCTTTATACATAAAAATCTTCTGTGCGTGTGCTTGTCACTAAACTCCTCCTAAACGGCTGGATTGATTTCGATAAAATTTTTTGTGTGGGTTCAAGTAAATTCGAGAATGGTTTAGATTCATAATTCAGTCCGATATCGCAATTAGATAAAAGGATAATAATTAAAAACATTCAAAAAACAACTCAACATTCACCTGCAATGTTGTAACAACGCTATTGTTATAAACAAAAAATATAAAAAAAAAGAATTTAATCAATTCCTACTTAGATCAACCAAGAAAAAATTTATTTCAGCTACTTTTTATTAAATAGTTGCAATTAATATAAATATGTATATACATATGACAGAATCATATCATTAAGTGGTAATTAACTTTTAATAATTATCATTAAATTGTCATCCAAAACAATCGTGTATATAAAATGTCCTTTCAACTGAATGCTTTATTTAACACGTGAAAAAAATAAACTTTTTTAAATTTTGACACAAGTCGCCAAAAATCATGCCAACGTGGCTGTATTTGTAATTTTTAAATAATTATTTAAAATCAATTAATTTTTATTAAATATAATTAAATTATTGTATTGTATTGTCATCCAAAATAATCATGTACATCTCATTTCAGCTCAATTCAGCGCTATAAGATGTATTTTATTAACGATTGAAACTTTTACCAAGATAAATAAATAAATAAATAAACAAGCACACAAATAAAATATGTTTAGAGATCGTGAGCTAATAGTAGGAATTGAAAAAGACATAAGTTGGCGTCGAATATTGATTTTCAGCCAAACTGGCCAAACCCGGTCATTATTGTTAAGAAAATGCAGACGATTCACGCTTTTTAGCGTTTTAAATTGATATATTTTCAAAATTTTTTTATAAATGTAATTCTTCTGTGCGTTTGTATGTAACTGAACTCCTCCTAAAAGGCTGGACCGATTTTGATGAAAGTTTTTGTTTGTTCCAGTGGACTCGAGAATGGTTTAGATTTATAATTCGGTTTAGAAATGTTTATTTAATTCATTTTTTATTTATAAATTGTTCATCTTAGAATGTTTTACATTGGATCCGGCAGACTGCGCTAAGATCGCAGTATCGAATATTCAAAAACCTTTTATTATAATTCAAATTGGCCCCGACAGTTGGTGCTGTGATCATTTCAGGAAAATTTTTGTCCCTTCGTGTTATTATTTTGTTGAAATAAATCGTGTGTTAATTAAATTATTACATTCAGATGTAATTAGTGTTTGAAGAGTTTTAAAGTGTGCATAAAAAACTATACATTGTTTGTACAATTTAATAAATATACCTGTTATAAAATAGTTTGAGTCTCAACTTTTTCACCTTTAATTAAAACAAGTTTTAAGTTTTTATTCACACAACCTTTAAATTTAACTTCGCTTATAACATACACATACTCACACGCTATAGATTGATTGAATTATGATAACCGTACAGGTGTAATGATGTTAGACATATTGTAATAACTTTTTAATACAAATTTTACTCAAAACGGTCCAGATTGTTAAAGCTTATTCATAAAAAATTGGAATTTTTGAATTTAAGATGTGTGTACAGGACAACGTCTGTCGGGTCCTCTAGTACATATATATATATATATATATATATATATATATATATATATATATATATATATATATATATATATATATATATATATATATATATATATATATATATATATATATATATATTAAAGTCGTTTGATTTTAACATGATAAAAATTCTTTTCTGCGGTAGTAACTTACATCTATCAATATTTAGAAATAGTATCTTAAATTTTATAAAAAGAAACAATGATTTAGTTACTGATAACATATTAAAATATAGTAATTTTTGAAATTTTGCAATAATTGTTTAGAATAAAATCATCCGTAAGTAAATTTATTTTTTAAATATTTTACTATTTCAAATTATATCTGTTTTTAACTTTCAATATTTATCTAAAATTTCTTCTGTTTAGTTTATTTTTAAAATGTTTTAAAGTATCCTAAACGTTTAGTTGAATTGCAATAGTTTAGATATGCAATTAAATTTATTTAAAATATTTTTTCTACATTATATTAACTATTTTCAGGTTTGTTCATTATTTTATTTAAAATTTCTTATGTTTAGTTTATTTTAAAAAAAATCTTAGTGGTTAGTTTAATTGCAAAATAACTATCTAGGTGACGCCACGATTTTTTTCTTCCTGTGTTGATGTTCGAATGCTAGTATCTTATGCTGGGATCTTAGCGTAGACGGTTGTTATTCAGTATTCAAGGTATTTATTCTTACATGTAAGTTTTTTATCCTAATTTTTCTATAGAGATTTTTTTATTATTCATCTCTGAGAGATACATCATTGTTCTCTTTTCATAATTTCATTTTACTGTATTGTCAGGCTTATCATCCACATGTTAGAAATAGGCTTAACTTTTCAACATGGATCTAATTTTCTTGTTTTCTATTATGTAGAAAATTTCTGCTGTACGGGGAAGATGGACCCATTAAGCATTCCTTAACCGTAAATCACAGGCCTAATTTAACGACAGCTTTAGAAAACATGATATGTCTCTAGTTTAGTAGAAATACTTTTTTTGTATCTACATCTGTTATTTCTTGTTAACTCAAATTTCTTTCTTTTTTGGCATTGTAGATTTTAGAACTTTTTTCATTTGTATTTTATTGTACTATAATATATATATATATATATATATATATATATATATATATATATATATATATATATATATATATGTATATATATATATATATATATATATATATATATATATATATATATATATGTTATATGTATATATATATATATATATATATGTTATATGTATATATATATATATATATATATATATATATATATATATATGTTTACAAAATGACATGCAACATATGTAAATTTGCTTACATAGGTCAGATTGATTGATTGATTGAATATTAACGTCGCACTGTTCAGATACACGAGGGCTTTTGGCGACGGACCACGTAATTTTGAACCATGGTCAAGTGACGTGGACGACACCTGAGCTGGCACCACCCTCTCCTAACTACCACACCACACCAACGGGAGGACATTTCAGCTCTCGACAGATTTAACGTGCATCGCTGCCCTACACGGCGGGTCTTTAGTGGTACTGGGCTCGAATCTGTGACAAAGCAAGCCAAAGTCCGATACCTATACCACTCGGCTACCGCGGCCTCTTACATAGGTCAGACCTCTAACACTATCAATATTAGATTGAACCAGCATAGGTCTGATACAAGGAAATTTGATTGCAACAAAAACCAGGCTAAAATTGAGATCGGACACTTTCATAAACATGGATTCAATAACATAACTGTACATATACTTAGAATAGTGCCAAATATTAAACAAAGATTATGGTTCGAAAACGTTTTTATAGATTCATTTAGATCATATTATCCTTATGGTTTGAATGTTATATGGAAAGGTGAAAGTGTCTTATTAACTTTTAAACACAAAAATCCGAGAATTCATTATATCTTCCGAATTTTAATAAATTTATTGATAATAGTAATAATATTCGTTTAGCGAGAATTTCAAAAGCTAAACGCAGAAAAAGCGTTACTAGAGACATGTCAACCCTCAAGAATTCTATGTAAGAATTAGCTGCTAAATTTGATGATAACTACAACACAGGCTTAATTAAATCGTTTATGTTTGGCTTGAATAAAACTGAAATTAAAACTATGACAGATATTTTAAGCAGATATAAATTTCGAGATTCTCATGGTATGCATATGATTCGAGACCTTAATAACTATTTAGTACAAAAAATGAATATTAAATTAGATGCAAGTGAAAATTACTCTACAGAATATTGTACATTATTATTTATGAATAAATCCTTTAACAAAATTAATTTTTCAAGTATATTTCAAAAATATCAATCCTTTTTTCCTATTAAAAATATTATTATTAAAAAAGCTTTCAAATACAACAAGAAATTTGGTAGATTTATATTTAATTATAATCAAATCTCGGAGCTCCTAAGTTCTGAATCATGTAGATGCAATCTATATCGAGACTATATTGATGATTATCATCAGCACGTTGTCACAGGAGACCTTAGCATCGTGAAAGATGATTTGTTAAGAAATTTTATGGAAAAGGGTACCGGTTTTAGACTTATGATCACAAAAAATAAATCTAATGTTATGAAACAAATCATAAAAGATTTAGATAAATTCTACCTGAAAATGGCAATTAAATACGGAATGCCGATTGAAGCATTCAATCAATTTAGATCTTATGTGGCAACAGAAATTCGGGAATTAGATTTTACTGTTGAAAATGAAATTATGTATAAAGATCTTAAATCATCAATAGTAAATATTCAAAATGACTTCGTTATTACATATGTTGATAAAGTCTCTGCTAATTATGCCATAATTTGTAAATATTTTTACAGTAAAATATTAAGTAACCACATTTTAAATAATAATTCATTTCAAAAATCAATTCACAATAATAGAGAAGATGATAATCGTCTTTTAGCTTTGAACAAAAGACTGAATATTCATCTAAATAATATTAAATATCCAAGAATTTTTTTAACACCAAAATTTCATAAAAGCCCTATAAAATTCCGTAGTATCACTAATGGATACAATACATATATCACGAAGTCTGGAAAGATCTTGCAATCTCTTCTTCAAAATCTAATTGATAATTTACAAAACACGGCAATTATTAAAAATAGCTTAGAGATTGCTAGAGTTACTAAGGATATGTTGATTTTTTCTATGCATGGTTTTGATATCGAGGACCTTTTTAATTCTATAGATATTGACGATATGATTAAGGTTCTTCAGTTAATTTATGATAAATATGAATTATATACTTCAATGAAAAAAAAAAAATTTGATATTCTTGTTAACCTCATTTTAAAAGAAAATTTCATTATATTTGATCATAATCTTTATAAACAGATCAAATGATTACCTCAGGGTGGTCCAGCTAGTAATTGTTTAGCGAACCTATATTTACATTTTTTTTTGAAATAGATCATGTTATAAATGATTCTTACTTAATTTATCGTTATATAGATGATATAATAATTTTTGGTAAAAATAGTGAATACAAACCAAATATTACATTCTACCCTGATTATCTCAAGCTCCTTAAAAAACTAACTTCAACTCTAATAGGGGTGGAATTCTTGGATTTAGACTTGCATCTTATTAACAATAATGTAGTCAGTAACATTTTTAACAAAAGAGATTCGTTTAAGTTCCATATAATTAAAATTCCTGTATGGAACAGTAATTTTCATATATCAATTTACAGAAATATCATTTTGAATTTTTTATTTAGAAATGATAACTTAACTACCCACAAAATAGATAAATACAATAATATAAAAAAAATATTTTCAATGTTGTTTAGATCATGAATACCCTTTTAATTTCTTGAGATCTTATATTCATCACAAATACATTAACCGTCTTGCTACTTCGAATTCCAAATCCACCACACAACAATAGGTTTTCAAAGTCAGCATGTTAGTGCTCTTGCTGTGAAGATTATATCATAACACTCATATCACAGTTTACATTTTTTCCACACACATCTTGAACATCTTACACATTGTTGACAACCAAATTAGAGCCTAGCAAATTTACATTTTTGACAATCAACCAATTCAAATTCTACCGTATTTGATTGTCGTCTTTTTTTATACCTGTTTTTGCTGGCTGGTTTAAAAGTCAGCTCAAAAGATGTGTTTATGTATTTTCGAATTTTTTAACTTGGTGAATAATCGATTTTCATTAATGGCAAGATGCTTGTTTCTCTTCGTAAAAGCTTTGTGAGTAAAGAAATTTTGTTAAATTATTTTTTGAAAGATACTTTTCTTATGTAATTGTTCTAGTATTTTTCTACTTTTCTTACTTAATTATTTTGTGATTTTTCTGCATTAAGAGTTTGGGAGAGTTTGTTACATAATAGTAGTGATTGGTTTTATCATGCTCTCTGAGTTATACTTTCTCTGAAGTTTTGTTTATTTTATTTGGTTTTCCTACCGAGTTGCAAAAGGGGGAAGGTTGGCGCCTTCAAACTAGTTTAACCCCACTTATTCGGTCCTAAGTCCGAAATTGCTTTCTGACTCCCTAGGTTCTTCTTTTTGTAGTTCTTTTATTTCTCTATAATTTTGTTCTTCATGTTCAGCTTTCATATTTTTATTACGTAATTTCTTATTATGTTCTTTATCTATTATTTCTTGTTTTTGATAAATAATACATATTTCTTTTATATATATATATAAAGAGGGGGAGAGAGAGAGAGAGAAATGTATATATATATATATATATATACTCATGGACAAGAAAAAATTACGGGATCGTAAAGAAACTTCGCATGAAGTTACATGTGGGGGAGATATGCTAATGATTAGAAATGCCGGCATTATATTTAGCCGGTAGAGGGCGTTTAATGTCGCTCTTCGTGGAGTATAAAGCAGGTAACCAAAGCTTGTTTGAGTGTGCTGAATCATTTAGAAAGAAATAGGTGATGAAAACAAGCCATAACGTCGTTTTTGAAAACAATATTTGTGGCTGTCACAGTGTTTGTGTTCTGAGAAGGTGCTGGGACCAGTGTAGATAAAAGATGTCATTTACACGAAGAACAGACTCAGCACGCCCTTGACAGATCATTCGTTGAGAAGACCACCCCATCGTAAGAAATGCACATATACAGGCAACTGTTTCGTCGCTAGTCTTCTAGGAACAAAAAGCACCTTCACTAGAGACCCTTGTGTCTTTTCGAATCTTATGAAGGCGCCTGTCTGAAGGATATATGGGATCGCGGTGCCCATTATGTGTGCTGCCCTTGCTTTACAGCGACACACGGCTCCCATAGCTGGTGTGATGGTATTGCCTGAAATACACAGTCACCCTTAGTATTGATCTGTGTCACCTTGGCAGCCTAGTGGTATGCCCATGACATCCTGCAACCACATGCGTGGCCACTCATGCAAAGGCTCCCAGGAGCCATTTTTAACTAGACAATGGTGAGCCGCACACGGAAAGGGTATCATAAGACTGTATCCGCACTGTTAATACCCTTCCTTCGCCAGCCCGATCCCCGGATTTGTCTCTAATCCAGTATATCGGGGATCAACTAGAACGGCGAATTGGGCATCCCATGAGTTTGAACGAAGTAGAGACAAAATTAGAGCAAATATGGAACGAAATGTCTCAAGACATCATACAGAACTGTAATGCCTCAGTGCCCGATCTTATAGCATCGTGCATTTGCGCTAGAGTAGATTCAACAGGGTATTAAATCATCCGTTCTTTTGCCTTTTACTCTTAAATAAATGATCATTTTCTATATATATATATATATATATATATATATATATATATATATATATATATATATATATATATATATATATATATATATATATATATATATATATATATATATATATATATATATGGAGGGGGCTGCCTCCATTTCCAAGCCTCACCACTAAATGTACTACGCATGTCTAGGTGCATTCTGTGTGTTTTGGTAACCTGCCAGTTGTTAACCATTTGACGAAGGGACGACGCCATGTTAAGAAAAAGACGAGGCGATTAACGAGTTACGCCGCCATGATATTAAAAGACGAAACCAACGACAAAGTATTAAGAACTGCTCAAAGATGAACACTTTACTTTTAATGACAAACTGAACTGTATTGTAATTTGTGTAAATAGTAATGAACACAATTATATTAATAATTATTGATAGACGACTGATGTACCATCACTGACCATATATACATACATATATCCCCATCTCAAATGGGATCTTCTATTTTTCAAGAGAAACATGTTGTTATTTCATAAAATCATTCATTGTAACAAATAATTTTAAAAACAATTGCATTGTACTTCAGTTTCATAAGATTGTTTAAATATTTTTTTATGCAGACATTTGTAAATGGAAATTGTAGGAAAATATTTTCATGTTCCAATTGATCGAAAAGCTACAAAACTGTAACTCGAAATATGATACACATTTCGAAACAACCCATATCATAAAATTCAATTTTTTTTTCCTTTTTCAAGAAAATATATTTTTGTTAATCATCTCTTTTAAACCCACTAGCGTCTTTCTATATAAAACGTAAGCAAGTAGTGGAAGAAAATCATTATTATTGAGCAAAAAATCAGTTTGATATCGGTAGGAGTTTCATAGTTCATAGATGTCATGTCTAGAGGAAATAGTGTAGGTAAATTCACAGCTTTGATTTCTGTATTTCTGAGATGGCCTGGAAAAAATTGTGTTAATTTGTTTCCATACCTTCATATTCTCAATAAAAACATGCTTCAAAAAGCATGCTTTTTGCAAAATTACTTAAAAATCTAAATTTATGTTCATAGAAAAATGAAAAAAATTACTATAAGTGTTAATCATTGGAAAATAAAGTAAGTAATTAAATTTTTAAGAAAAATATCAGATTCTTTAGAAGATTCGTACAATAAAACATCCCTTATTTTTATTTCATTAAAATACTAGTGACGGAATTATTAAAAATATTGTTCATATAGAAAAATAATGCATACAAACATTCTGTTTGTGATTTCAAAAAGGGATTTAATATACATACATTCTAATCAACAATTAAAACAGACTCAAATTTTTATTAAAAAATTCATAATGCATGGTCATAGTTCAATTTTAGATAAAGAACACGAATAAATTCTATAATGAATAAATTGAGTTATTAATAAATATATCCAACCACAGAAGAATAAATATGGTGTTTTAAATTTTATCATGAATACGTTGTTACATCCCCTCCCCCTGTGTGCTTTAATGACAGTTTTAAATTTCTTAGATATACTACCTATTTGGAAACATTCTATCTTCAAGTCAATTTATTAAATCCGCTTACGCATTACATAAATTTGACTTCTTGAATATTTGTAGTTTCGAGAAATAAGCTTATGTATTTATTAATAAAATGGACATCAAGTGTGACATTTTGATTTGCACAACACCTTGATTTTTACAAAAGCAAAACTTAGTCTGGTATTTTATTACAGAAAATCATTGACTGGATCTTGATATAGACGAATGTGTTAAGTTTATTTGCCTATCCATTTTTATTATATTGATGTCGATAAACATTTGTTCACAATTATAAACTTATTTGGTGTAGTGGATTTATGACACGTATTTTTTCCGAACTTGTTCATATTTTGTCATCGGTTCTCAGATAAAATATCTATAGTATAATTTTAAGGGGTGTTGGAAAGCTAAAATCTTATTTTTTTGACATTTTGAGATTTATACATTTTCCAATTATACAGATTTTAACCTTTCTAAAAATACCTTAGTTGAACCTCTTGGGTATTTAGAAGCCTTTAAAACGTTTTTTTAAATATTCGTTGAATTTGGGCTACGCCCGTTTTAATGGCGAAAATTGTAAACAAATTATTTTGTTTTTGCTTAAAAGTGTAACGATTGATATAAACCAAAACATGTATCTTTTATTTTAAATTGAGACTTTTATTTTTTTTATTTCCTAGCCGATTAGAAGTCTCCCTGTATACATTAAAATTAATTTATCTCAAAATGTAAATTTTAATGTGCGATGTACCTTTTCTGAGAAACTACTGTTCACAGGTATGTAATTTTTTTTATGAATTATTTATAATGATGTCTAATATATACTAAAATGATCTTTTTTTAAAACACTCAAAAATTTAATTTTTACAAATTTTTTAAGTAAAAAATGGGTCAAATTTCGCAATGTTTGATAAATATTTCATAATTTCTTAAAAAATTCAAAATTAGCTAAATTCCCATTTTAGTATAATGAGAGAGGTGTACTTTAATAGTATGAAAAATTTCAAGCATGTACATAAAACAGATTTTGAGAAAAGGTACATCGAAAACAGCCAATTTAACATTGTCAGTATAGAGAGAGAGGTTTCCAACTCCCCTTAATCTATTTTCAGCTTTGTCTACGTCGAGAATATTCATTGTAACGTTATGGCCAGCAATAGCAACAATGTATGTTTTCTCATGAAAACAATTCAGACTGTTTTGATTTCACCTGAATAACTGTTGGCTAGCACAGAGCTTCTCAAACTTTCCATATTTGCAAAGCAATTTTCAATCATAATTTTCATCACGCTCCCCTTTATATAATAATAATATACTGAAATCAATAAAAATTTACTTTGACGCTCTAAAACTACAATACTATTTTAATTGTAAACGATACAAGTTATCAAGATTGTATTAAGTTTTGTATATGACAACCCCTTGGCAGTATCACTAGTAATTATTAAACGTTCTTCACTTAGTATTGACAAATTAATGATCAAATACAGTGTGCAGTACAGATACATTTATAAGTATATGAAATCAGTGTAAATGTGTATTTTTATTTTAGTACATCACAATGCATTTTGTTTTGCTTCCTTTCAATAAATATGTAATTTTTCAAATCTTTTATTTACGATTTGCTCGATCACGTAAGGATAACACGCCCCGGTAATGGTGCGCCCTTCACAGCTTTAAAACGTTGGTCTACCAGAAAATTGCAATCAATAGCCGAATTAAATGTTTAAACCTTGCCTTTTCTAACCTGCGTAGGAAATCCATCTATGACTATTAAGTGCATTAAATTACAGATGATCGTAGATATTTTGCATTTTTATCCTTAAAAAGGGCGGTTACAGAAAATGTTTTGTTATCAGTAATACTTGAATCTTAAAGCCGCATTGAAGTGTAATTGTAACTAATCTAAATTTTAAGCTTATTTGAGCGTATTAATTTGCTTATTAATTTTAAGCTTATTATTAAGCTTATGTTACTTATTTGCTTGTTCTTTGGCCACCACTTACGATAACTACATCACATCTTAAAAAATTCTATTATATTTGTATTAGAATAAATATGATTGGAATATAAATAAATATCATATATCTGTGTAATTGTATACAACAAGTGTAATAAAAAACATCATTAAGTGCATACTTAAAAACATTTTTTACAGTGTTTATGTTTTGAACGAAAAATGCGTTATAGACAGTCTGGTAAAGTTGTAACAGGTATTAGTTGCTAAATGAAAAAAATATATTTTGGATTCAGAGTGATCATTCTTTAAGAGCTTGAAAATAAGTTAGTAGGTTCAACTTAAATAGTCTTACGATTTAAATAAAAGACTAGGACAAATTTTACTAATGGTATTTGAAACAATATCACTATTTCACTATTTAATCGTTAACATTCTGATTAAAAAGTCGACACAGAAAATACTTAAATAAAAAATCGTTAAATAAAAATCATCTTAGAGAAAATGAAGAAGAGAAATTTAACAACTACATTAAGATGTATTAATGAGTAATCTTTCAAACGAAAACAATTTGCAATAGAATTAACCGCATCAAATCAGTTCAACATTCCTATAATTTAGCTTCAAAGTTCATGACAAAGCAACCTTATATAACGACAATAATCTTCTCCAAAACGTAGTTCAAATAAATTAAACGCCGTGGCACAAAAGTTTATGGTCCTCTATAGACAAACTTGGTTTTGGAATTTGTCCAAAATGTTTGCTCCTGAATGATATTTATTCTCTTCCGTAATGCCAAGTGCAAAGTTTCGAAGAGTGGAAAGGAAGCCTTAACAAACGCAGCAATAGATGTTTTGAGAGGGAAGATAAATGAAGTATTGAAATGACATAAATACCTAGTGAATTTGAAATTCGACAATAAAACGAATGTTTTCTTCCAATCATCTTCTTGTCAATTGATAGGCAGTTTGTGAATTTCACAGATTAGCTATTTTCCATCAATTATGAAGGCAACGTTGCAGCAACAGTGAATAATAAAAAATATTTTTTTATGTAGTTTTATAAATACTTATAAATATTTTCTGTACATGGCTTTTTGGATATTTTCTAAGCATAAATTCGAGGTATTTCGGGATGATTAATCCAGGCATAATGTATTTGTGTGTGCTTTAACTCCACTGTCTTTTTAAAATTTTTTTCCTGTATTTTTCTCGAATTGAAATTAAAAAAAAATTACAAATACATCCATGAATATTGTAAACATCTTTAAAATAAAGTTTTTTAAAAAAATGCATCGTTAAATGTTTCAGACACATAAATAATAATAGAGAAACTATTTAAAACCAAATGAATAAAACATATATAAGATGAAGGGTACAAATTTGATGTGATTTGTAACTTTGCAGTTTAGTAGTGTTGCTTTGCCTAAGCTTTTTCATATGTATATATATGTGTAAATATATATATATATATATATATATATATATATATATATATATATATATATATATATGTGTGTGTGTGGCAGCCAAAGCCAAGCAGTCTTCGCGCGCAGGCGCAGCTAACTAAAACACGAACTGAAACTATGGAACTTTGAAGAGAGATGAAAAAAGCGAGCAGAGAAACACAGAGGTGCGCGAGTAGGCGTTACCTTCTGCATATCATCGTCAAACTTATATGTTAAAATAGCTATATTTTTAATTAATTTTTATTAAGTTTTAAAATAAAATAGAAGAAAGACAAACGTCTTGGACCCCTTGTTGTCTCCTACAAATTATGGGGGCTCGGCCGGGATCGAAAAAATTTCGATTTTGAACCAAAGTCTGGACAATGAACAAAAGCGTCCGTGAAGGAGACGCTCCGCCACTTTTTGGAAACTTCGTTCAACCTGTGTAGAGGTTTGAACTCAGCATGAATACTCCGCCTGTGTAGAGGCCCGGATTTGGAAACTTCGTTCAACCTGTGTAGAGGTTTGAACTCAGCATAAATATTCCGCCTGTGTAGAGGTTGGAACTGTTGAATAAAATAACCTGTGTAGAGGTGTATTTTTCAACGAACCCTCAAAATTCCGCCTGTGTAGAGGTTGGAACTAACTCAGTGTGAATAATCCGCCTGTGTAGAGGCCGGAACTACAATTTCAAGATATAACTTGCGAAGAGGTGTCAATTCGAACAATTTCAACTATATTACCTGCGAAGAGGTGAAATCAACGTTTTTCTTCAATTATTGGATACATCGTACGTGCGAGCAACAAGGGAGCTAGAAAAAAAAGATAGGATCTTTCCATATTTTTCTAAAATGTATAAAAACGCTCTTAAAGAGGATCTCATAAGAGTTGTTGAGGATCTAGACGGTACTGTGGAGAGTACGGACACCATAGCTAAACTAAAGACTAAAATTGAGAACAGTAGTACATTTGAAAGTGATCCAGATTTCGTTAAAACTTTATTTAAAAACTGTATAGATGAGAGGGTATCGCGAAACGAAAGGGATTTAGAAAAACAGAAAATTGAACTTGCTAAACATCAGTTAGCACAATTAGAAAAAGAAATCGAACTTCAAACGGCTAAAAATGAAGCATTAAGTTTAAATCCTACAGCTAAAGTCGAAGAGAAACAGTTCGAAACAAACATAGAAAATATGATCAAAAGCGTTAAAACTTTATCTCTTCCTGTTCCCACCAGATCTGAAAATTTTAATCTGTTCTTCCAATCATTAGAACGCGCATTTTTAACCAAGAAAATAAATGACGAATATAAATCTGAAATTTTAATAAATCTTCTGGGCGAAAGAGCTCATAACGTCTTACTGTATATTAAAGAAGAGGAATTAAATGACTATGAAAAACTAAAATCTATAGTACTCAGAGAATTCCAATTAACCCCTCGCGAGTGTTTAAACTCATTTAAAAATGCTGTAAAATCATCAGGCGAGACATACATCCAATTTGCTGCAAGATTGACGGCAAACTTCCAATATTATTGTTCGTTAAGAAAAGTTAATTCCTTTGAATCTCTATGTGATCTTATAATTTCTGAAAAATTATTTGAAACTTTAAATAAGGAAACTGCAACTCATATTGGCATTCGAGAAGCAGAATATTGGTTCAGGCCTATTGATTTAGCTAAAGAGTGCGATATTTATATTTCATCTAGAAGCGGATCACATAAAGAAATTCCTATTACTTATGGATATACCCAAGACCCCTTTAAAAATAGATCACAAAACTTTAAACCAAAGATTAAAGAGAACTATCCCCAATATCTTGAAAGAGAAAATAAAAATTGCTTTATATATGCGGTGATTCATCTCATTACGCAAGAGATTGCGAGGAGCGTTTTAAGCCTAAAGAATCCCACATCCATAATAGAATAAACGTGAATACTTTGAAAGTCGAGAGCGAAAAACAAAATAGCGATGAATTCACAAATCTTCAATATGTAAGCATTTTTGTGGAAAATCAGCCCGTAACAGCCTTGATCGATTCAGGTTGCCAGATCCCAGTTTTAAATTCCTCACTAATTAGAGTGAACCAGCCTTCCGAAGAAATCATAACATTAAGTTCATGTTTTGGCGAACAGCGTATGGTAGAAGTTAAACCAATAAATATTTTTTTCTCTTGATCAACACTCTCCCGATCTAAGTGTTCGAACGGCAATATCACCGACCTTGACCGAAGAATTTATTATACATCCCAGTGTATATGCTGAAATAAAGAAACTAGGCCACGCAAAGAGCGATGTTTTATTGAGTGAAAGTGGATCCTCTTTGAGTGCAGATTCTGGTGTCGTTTCTTTTTCAAATGTTTCTGTTTCAAGTGTGATAAAAAACTCTAGTTATGATTTGCCACATGTTAAAAACTTTAATACTAGAAATGATTTGAGTTCTCTAATTAAGGATTATAAATGCAATAAAATTAAGAGCACTAAGTTAAAATTGAGTATTGTAAGAGAAAAATGTTCTGATATAGTAGTGTGTAAGAAAGTCAATGGTGCCATGAAAACGAGTTCCGTGGAATTTATCTCCCGCTCACCTAACCCTTTACCTATGAAGAGCCAACATCGTCGGTTTGCGTTGCTCCGGAAAATCTTTGAGCCCTGGCAGTGGAAACGAAGGAAAAAGAGAAATCGTTTTGAACAGACGTCCAGAACTCTAGAGAGGAAAATATCGATGCGTGCAACCAAAGATCAACTTGTTAAAAAAGACGTTCTTATGCCTGTGAAACACAATGTTTTCCTGTGGAACCTTCCGGATGTCGAAGAGGTGCCTTCACATGATGGAGAAACTGTCTGGTTCAGAAAAATTATGATATGTTAAATCTCTATGTATTTGTCGTATAGTCCTTGTCTGTTCCGTCTTTTTTGTGTGTTTCAGATTCTCCTCTGGTCTCGATGAAAAAGGAAAAAAGGAAGACGTACCGCTGCGGACAGCGTACAGTCAGGCTGGCCGATTGTGGCAGCCAAATCCAAGCAGTCTTCGCGCGCAGGCGCAGCTAACTAAAACACGAACTGAAACTATGGAACTTTGAAGAGAGATGAAAAAAGCGAGCAGAGAAACACAGAGGTGCGCGAGCAGGCGTTACCTTCTGCATATCATCGTCAAACTTATCTGTTAAAATAGCTACATTTTTAATTAATTTTTATTAAGTTTTAAAATAAAATAGAAGAAAGACAAACGTCTTGGACCCCTTGTTGTCTCCCCACATGTATATATATATATATATATATATATATATATATATATATATATATATAAAATCAATCACAATTTAATAATCAATTAAAAAAAATTAAATTGTATGAATCTTATAATAATAAATCCCATTTCAAAATAACAATGACGAACATAGAAGATAAAATTCCAATGTTTTCAAACCAAATTAAAAAAATTATAAAGTAAAAATTTATAAAATATCCAAGTGCAACCTCGGACTTAGGACCAATAAGTGGGGCTAAACTGGTTTGATGGCGCCAACCTTCCCCCTTATGCAACTTGGTAAGTTAATCGGAAAATATATCCAATTCTCAAAAGAACAAATTTAAAAAGTTAAATTTAAACCATTAAACTTGAAAAATTAAACTATTTGTTATCGCATTCTGAAAGATATAACATTAAAATATTAAAATTCTAAAACAATTTAGTGCATATATATATATATATATATATATATATATATATATATATATATATATATATGTATATATATATATATATATATATATATATATATATATATATATATATATATATATATATATTTAATTTTGTTTGAAAACGTTGGAATTTTATTACTTTTTATATTCGCTATTGATATTTTGAAATGGAATTTGGCATTTCAGTATTCATATATTTTCAATTTTTTGCTTAACTGTGGAATTGCGATAGATTTATATATATGTTAATATATGTATATATTTATATGGAAACTGCTTTTATTAAGTGAAAAAAGCTGATGTGGAATTCATACTTTGACAGTATTTTTATGTTTATTTAATTCAAACCAAACCATTTAATTTCATTTTTACATATATATTTCTTGTATTATTCCCCATAACAGTATTTATGTATGATATATTTTAAAAATTTGTCACGCATTTTTAATAACAAAATTAACATTTTTTGTAATTTACTTTGCTCTAAGAGATTTTTATTAGCATAAAGTTAAGATTATATGGGGACGTTCATGTTTCGTTGTAAGTACAATCTTATTATATTTCGTTTTATTTTCAATGTACATTATCCCTAATGTTTTGAAGATTAAAATGCTGTAGAATGACTTTTATGCAGATGTAATTCTTGCTGCCAATTTTCGGATTTATTACGTTGCCTTGTCATGATTAAATATGCAGATTTAATTATTTTAAATTGTATAGAATTACCAATTGTATAGCTATACTAACATGATCTTGATTTATAAGTTTTAAGACAAAATGACTATTTTTTTTAAAAAAAACAAAATATTAGATACAGAATTTTTTTATCTTTTTTCCACTACTGAATAATATATCTGTTTTTGTTTTCTTTTTGATTTTATAAATAATTTGCGGTCTTTCGTTTATTTTATCCCCTTTTTTGAGGGATGGTTCTTGTTTTGGTGGGAGGACCTTCAATAAGTTGGCAAGTCTGGCGGAATAATCTTAAGAATCTTCCCATGTGGCCAAGACGTAAAGCAGTTGCTGAGTTTCGTCTGACCATTTGACACGACTGTCTTCTGAAACATCTACATAGAATTGATGTTGCACACGCCCCTTTCAGCACTCTTTGCGATTTTTGGGATGACATGGATGCTGCCCACATTCACCGCTGCCACAAGGCCTTTTCTTTGTCTGACCTTTATTGACAAGTTAGGAACTTATTGGGTTCATAGACTTTTCTCGCCATTTTTATTTTATTTTTTCCTTACTTTGTTTATTTTGTCTATTTTTGTTCCTACCCCTTTGTGGTGTAGTGGTCTTCTGTAACCCTGGCCATTGGAAATAAAAAATACAGATTTCTTTGTTCATATTTATGTAAAAAATGTTTATTATGAACGTTCTAATTGTAAAACAAAGTATAATGTAGCTTATATTTTTCCTGGGTTTGTTTCATTCATGCATTCAAAAAAAATTATTTTTCTTTTCTCTTCTAGAAAAAAAAAACAGAAAGAGAAGAAAATAAATCATTTTAAAATGCTTTAACATTTTCTTGATGAATGAAATATTTTTCTTCAGAAGATATTCAACTGGAATACAAATAAGGTTTGAAAGCAATTATTTTAATTGAGAAATACTTTTTCTTTTCACGTTCAATATCTTCAGAAAACTTTCCCATTGCACCACATATACTTCTTTTATTTTTATCAAAAACATAAATAGCTCTAAATGAGCCAAATTTTTACCGAACCATTTTTAAAATAACCATCAAAAGTTTGTTTTCACTCAATTAGAAAAGAAGGGAAAAACGAAATTTGTCAAATAAATAAATAAGAAACAATTTTGGTGGAAGAGAAAAAAATATTATTTGAGACTGTTGCTAGTTAAAAACAAAACACAGGAAAAATTAACTAAAGAATATTTGAATGTTTAGAGAAAAGATGAAGAGACAATATCAAGTATGACATATTTTAAAAATTTATTCTTCTTACTAGAAGACATTTCCAGAATTCAATTACCACGTAGTTTGGAAAAGGAATTATTGAACAGTTGTTGAAATTTCCCATATGATTTTTTAAAAAATAGTGATAAATATTTTTTAATCTCATGAAGTCAAAACTAATGGAAAGAAAACAGAGGTATGTTAAATATGTATTTGCTTCAATAATGTTTCTGCTAATTACAAGTACTCTGTACGTTCAAAATATATTGATGTTATTTTCAAATACAAAATGGATAAAGTTTGATTCATTTTTGTATTTTGCAGAAATATTCTATATTCTCCCACACAGGTCTTAACACATTTTTGTATATGTATAATGTTACTTATACTACTAATTAACTTTTATTTATTATAATTACTATTTGTTTAAAAACGTGGTTGCCTGAGTGGCGTAGGTTGTTTGTCGTTGGCCTTGTGCGCCTAAGTTGCGAGTTCGACACCCGCCCAAGTCGGTGGATGTCCATGATACAAAAAATCGTCAGCGGCCATGTCATATGATTATGGGGCACGCTAAAGATTGCTATAGTGTGTTTTGCCTAGGTGCTCTCAAAATGTAACATTCCTAGGGCCATTTTGCATTCTCTGATCTTAGATGCCTTCCTATGAGGAGAAAGTTGAGCGTCAAAATTACTTACGGCGAAAGGTAAAAGAACTATGGTGTCACACTAAAAAAATATGCCAGCTCACGGTTAATGACCAGGTCCGGGGCTCTTTATAAAGAACCTGAGCAACATTAAAATAATAACCTTTCTCATTATAATTTTTACTACGCTTTCAATTTTAAAATTTGTTCATCGAAGCATTAGAGGAAAAAAATAGATCATACAGTAGAACGTCGTTTATCCGAATCAATTGGAACTGGACACAAATTTGGATACGTGATTGTTTAGATTACCAAAACCGAATGCGATGCATGCAGTATATGAATACCGGATTCTATACGAAAATTGACAATCATCACATGCGGGAAACGTGCTTGAAGAAAAAATAAAATAGGTGCAAAATATCGCAATATTACCTTTGTTGTGAAAACTAATAACTTATTTTTCGCTGTACTATTGTACCTCTTCGCTTTTCGCGGGAAAGTCGCTGATTCTCTTGAGTAGCAGCAGTTGAGTAGGACAGCCCTCTGTTGTTCGTAGTACTCCATAGCTATATCTAACGCAGTAAATGCGTTAGCATTTCAAGGACCCTTGCTACTTTTGTTGTTCTTGTTGTCATCATCCATTTCATCATCGACAGGGTCGTATTCTTCTTGCATTGAAGTCACAATCTCGTCATCATTTAGCATTTGAATTCACAGTTTCTGCATCGCTCCATCCAGGTATCTCCCTGACCTTGGATATTTTCCGTCACTTCTGGCCTCACGCGAAACAACTGGTGAGCATTGCACTGTTCGATAGCGTATTTATATACAATACATGTTGTTAACAAAAAAAAACTGGTCCGGATATTTTTCACTCCGGATAATAAACTTTCAGATAAACGACATTGTACTGCATGTGAATATGTTACTTCTACCATTTTACTGTAAGAAAAAAAATCAAGTTTTCAATATAACACTGTACCATATCCACTAAGGTTTCAAACTCAAAACTTAAGTTATATTTTCTATAACCTAAGAATCATGCATTATTCTTCTTCAAAAGACCCCCGGAAATATCTCGAAACTGCTTTCCTTCCCTTCAAGCTTTCTACGGGGACATATAAATTATTCGAAACGAGACGTCATTTTTATGGAGATTACTTTCAAATATCATCAAAATAATATTTTTTCCCTCAGTGGGTAAAGTAGAGAATTCAAGCTGTCCAAAAAAGGAGATTTTTTTCCCGTACTTTTGTTTTACGAGATAAAAACTGTTCTTACAACAACTGAAAATTAAAAGTAAAGAAGTAGTTCAAGATTTCTTTCAAAAAGTTCAATTTGAGCATTTAGATAGGCACGCAAGATGACAGGTAAAATATTAAATATTCGTAATTTTTACAGGCTTGGCATCAGTCAAAAATTTAGCTCAATCGCAGTTTATTAAAAAACATCTATTTCTAAGTATCAAAAATATTTGTATTTCTTGTTGTTGACAGTTGGGACCAAAGATACAAATTTAAATCAACTTGTACAAAATTCTCTCTCTCGTCTGATATATTTTGATGTACAGAAGTTCAGTTTTAAGTAGCTGGATAAATGTAGTGTAACTCTTCATATATCAAATGAAATACATAGGTTTTGTTGATTAAGTCATTATGTAACAATATTTCCCTTTTTAATTAACTTCTAAAATATATAATTTATATATATATATATATATATATATATATATATATATATATATATATATATATATATATATATATATATATATATATATATATATATATATATATATATATATATATATATATATATATATATATATATTGCAGTTTAATAAAGCTTCCTTTAAGTATAATTACCTTTGAAATCGACATTTTAAAGTGTACGTTGAAATATACATAATGATTATTTATCAAGGTCCGCAAATGAAATATTGAGTCGAAATTTATCTACCTTAAAAATGAAGAACAGGATTCGAATGAAAATGAATTAAAATAGTGGTAACCATTTCCTTAGGAAAAAACATAAATAATGCAATTTGTCAGGGAAATATACTCAAAAACATCAAACAGCGTCAAATTTCTTTAATTTACATTATTCAAAAACTTTATAAATGCAAGTATATTATTTTTTAATATACTCGAAGACAGTGCAATATTTTAAACCCCCACCTATGAGATCAAATTCCGAAAAATACGTATTATATGTTTAGTTTTAATGCGACGCTAATGTTGGTTCATTTAATTTCTCTGACCCAGTTCCCAGTTCCTTAATTTCACATCGCATCATGACTTAAGTTAAAATTAATTCTCAATGATAAATTAATGAAACTAATCAATACTGGTCGTATAGTGGTAAGTAATTATATTTATTGATTAACATACTGGAATCAACGTTAAAATTTACAAGGGTGGTACTTATCTGAGAGGAAGGGAGTGGACGGAGGGTGACCCCGGGTAGCGAGTTGCTTTCCAGGCGGGAAGTTTTTCTGGCAGACGTAAGAGGGAAAAAAGCTTCGAGAAACGGCGTGTACGTGCGTTTTAAAGTTGACCGCACCACTTCGGAAATAATCCGCTACGAATTCATTACCATCAAATCTACCACCCTGATTGGACTCAACAGTCCGCGCACGCAAGAACACAATCTTGCCGGCCATAAGGTTCGTTGAACCTCGACGCACCCACATTCCTGTAAACAGGGCAAATGTAAAAATTAAATCTGTATCTCAGGGACCGGCGTCCTCCCGTCACTCCTCCCCTCTTTCTGATGAACAAAACTAAAAATAAAGAAACACAAAAAATTCATTGTAGTAAATGTAAATACAAAATGCAACAGCGTCAGCAGTGCCAACACAAGAAAAATTCATTGAGGAAAATGTCCGTATCAACATTGCAATAGCAGCAGCACTTCCAACACAAGAAAATTTTCATTGAGGAAAATGTCCATATCGAAGTGCAAAAAATAAATATATATCAGCAGTTCCAACAGTCTCGTCTTCCTTTCAACAGGCACTCAGGGACTCCTGGTCACGAAGGGAGGAAAACAAGAAAAACGATGTCTGGAGCGTCCTGCGTAACAGTTCCTCGGCCTTGTAGTAGTAACCTGGTGCTGTTTGAAGTTTGTAGGGGTTCTTCTCGTGGTACAAGGGTACATCCGAAGATCTGACTCTCGCAGGGGTTCCTCTAGTGATGCAAACTAGACCCAATGCACCTGAAACAACCATGGCTTGATGTCCTGAAAGAGAGAAAACAGGAATACTCTGGTAGGAGAGCCAGCACCAGTAGACTATATAAAATAGGGAGAACAAAATTTCCCACTCTTCCACAGGGCTTTCAGATACCCGAGGACCCCATCTCGTCCTCCAATCACTCAAACGTAAAAAAAAAAAAATTAAGAAGCATTGTCTAAACAAAAATTTGCACACACACACAAAAAACAACCAACAAGATAACTGCATGTTAATGCTAATTCCTTAAACGTTGCGAAAGGAGAGAGAAAAAGAAAAAAAAATCATCTACTAACAACTACAATTAAATTCATGTTCCGAGCAAATAATTATCGAATGAGATATGGGTCACCAAACAATTCACAAGGACATATATAAAATAACAAATAGAAATAATCGAATAATCACAAAGAAACATGTGCACTAAATCATAAAAAAAAATAAGACGAGTAACGCATAGTAAATTCAAAATTGCATATATAACAGCTTCGCTACTCACAATAACCACCCATACGAGCATCGAACAAAATGCTTTGTGATAAGAAATAAGTACGAGTAAAAACATATATATAATCAATACAAGCGTGGCACCATGAAACAGACACCTCATAATCGTATAACATTGAAATCCTGACACGACTAATACGATGTGCATGTCTCAGACCACCAAAAAATTACTATTTTAACCTTCAACAGTACTCAAAGCATAAGAAATTACAATGGTTCACTAAGAGCAACGATAACAATCTTACGTAAAAAAATTTATTTAAAGTGAAAAGTTAGAAATTGAAGCGATAAGTGTGCATACGTAACAAAATATATATATAACCTCCGAGAATGCTTAATAGCCAAAGAAATTTAAAAAAATTCACTACAAGCATTGGTTACAATTTGAAATTAAGAAGAAAAAAAAATAATGCAATCAAATTTAGAATCGCAAACAATGAGTGTGCATGTGATCAGGATGCACCCCCAATGTTTACGAAAGTGGGAAAAAAAACAAAACATCCTATTTCCTGCGATAGGACGATCGCCGGCAACCGCCAACACAAGAAACAGAATTCAGAATCAATACAAAAGAAAAATAATGCAAATCCAATTGTTAAAAAAAAATACTATATCGATTAATACTTTAAAAAAAATTTGAGAGAAAAAAAATTATTCTACATTCAAATACATGCGAATTTCCATATTGAGAAAAGAATTCCAGAAATCGCAAATGCAGTTGAAAATTTCAGAAAAAAAATTTATAAACATAAAATTGATTATGCAACCCATGACGTATGATGTGACACATACAGAGTAAAGTGATTTTAACTAAAACAAAAAAAGCCAAAAAAAAATATTACAAGTGCTACACATAATTAAACATAATTCCTCAAAAAATATCACTTCACTAATCAACATAACTTTTTAACATTCTATGTAATACAATGTATCAATTCTAGATAATTAAAAAAACTCATCACAATGTTTCACTATAGGCGCAACAAATATGTGACAAATCTATACGGAACTTTATCACTAACCTTCTGAGTCGTCTTTTTAAAGGAAATTTAACTCCCTACCTATTTCCAATCAGCTCCAAAGAGAGGACAGGATTCCTTGTTATGCAGATTAGATAAAGTATTTAAGTCAAACGGAATAGTAAAGTTAGAGCAGTAGGAGAGAGAGATTGAAGCAGAAAGTGATAATAGTGAAGTTAAATTTATAATTGAAGATTTCTTGTTGGATAATTTAATCTCAAGAAGACTTGAGATTCAGTGTGGTAAATATTAATTTATATTTGAAATCTCACTAAAGATTTATATTAGGAGCGAGATTAAAGTTAAATGTTCAATAAGAACATTATAGAATATAATTCTGGGATCTCTTATCGTGGTAATCTCTGCGTGATCGATATTCTAATTGTTAATTAATTGGATCATTAAATATTTAAGATAATTTAAAGGACATTCCCTTAAAAAAACCTCATAATACTAGTTAGATATGTTTGTTAATAAGTCTTTGATTCTATTTGGATAAGATAACCAAATAAAGAAAGTTACTTATAAAAATGGCTACTGGCTCTTATCTGACTCCTACTTATTCTCGTTCTCAAAGTGAGGTCCAAGGGGACCTTCACAAATATACAAAAAACAACAAGATCCTCAATTTACAACAATACCGCTAACTCAATTCATCGATAATCATCGAATTAATTACTCAAGTATCATTCTATAACATCAACCCAAAATTCTCAGTAACCTTAAAATGATTCCTTAATCATTCGAAAATGCCATTACCTCAGATCATTCATATCTTATACCTCAATAACACTAACTAAACTTAAATTAATCGACTTCTCCACAATACCATTTACTAAAACCCATCTATGCTCATCAGCTTATTTACACAAAATCTCACATAAACCTCAACTCGAACTTTCCTAGCTTCATCTCAAAACATTCTTAAATATACCACACAATCATTAATTCAACTTATCTATATTCATTAACGTATTTACTTGAAATCGGCCAAAATCCTTAACTCAAAATTACCTTCTTACATCAAAACAAATATCTCAAATATACCGTACAATTATTACAACTAAATTTTCCATTGCCCAAAAACCTTAGCTCAAAATAACCTTCTCTACATCAAAACAACTCTCTCTTTTTCTTCTACAAATTAGTACAACTCAATTTTCCATTTCCATATCAAACAAAACTCGAATTTACCACATACTTTTAAACGCAAACTTATCTATCTCCATAAAAAAAAAAAAAAAAAAAAAAAAAAAAAAAAAAAAAAAACTTTCCCAATTATTCTACAAATTCATCAAATTAAAATTTATCTATCTCCTTCGAATAACTTCTTCAAATATTCCACGAAATCCCTAACTCAAACTTATCTAACTCCTTTAACAATTAATAAAACAAAAAAAATCCACACCTAATCATCTTCAACATTTTCAAACCAAAAAAAAAAATTATCAAACTCAATATCTAAAACAAACAATACTAAATCAAAATTCTCTTCTTCGCCAAAACCAAACTCAAAGCTAACACAACTATGCGTACACAAAACATAAAATTTAACAATACCATTATCTGACCATAAACTTATTTCCAAATAACAATACAAAACTACAATTAAAATCCAAAACCATAAAAAAATTCAATTAATATCAATACTCAATTCAATAATCTATCCAAGCGCTATAATGAATAAAACAAAATTAACCTAAACCAACAGAAATACTACATCGACATCAAACAAAAATTTCAATTCCTAGTACAGTTTAGCACACAACCGAGACAAAATTATTTTTTGACTGCACATTCATTTAACCAAACTACAATTTAACTAGAGCCCTAAGCAAACAAAATTCCAATTCCAATTATTTTAAAATATTGATAGATACTATTTACAAACAACAGGAATTGTGCATAGGCATTCCTTTTTATGTAAAAAAGAAGAAAATTTTAAATGCAGCAAATATATATTATTTAAAATTTAATCATATGTGTTGTAATTCAAGTAAAATGCATTTTATTTCTTTAATTTAAAAATGGTTAGATTTTTTTATTAATGAAGATATATTCTGCCTAAATAACAATTTTAGTATGACTAAATAATTAATTTTCTGTGTGTATTAATTTACTGAATTTATGTAAAGATTAAATACTTGGTATTAATAATAGCATTTCAAGTACAATGGTAACAAAAAATATATACGTATACCAATAAAAAATATTGAAGGACTATGAAACGAAAAAGTTAAATCTTAAATACAAGCATTAAATTGGATGCATTTATTAGTAAAGAAAAATTAAATGTGAAGTGAATAAACAATGTTTTTTTTAATTTGCGTCAAGTTGATTGAATTATTTCAGAAGAAAAATTTGCATAAATATAGTTTCTTCATTTGACATTTTCATCTCGTTCCGGAGAAATTTTAAAAGCCTTATTTGTATTTCATCATTTGATTTTTACCATAAAAAATCTAACAAATATATATTTGCAATAGAATTTACACATCGCTTTAGTGCTTGAAAACATTTAAGTTAACAATGGTGCTCTTCGGAAGGAAACAATTGCTGATATGAAGCGAATTGGTCAATTTAACAAAGACAGAGAAATTATTGTGCTATAGGTGAGAGTTTAAAAAAACATTAAGCAAATTTGAAGAATTTCTGAGTATTAAAGAAAAATAAAAACAATGCTCGATAATCATTCATTAGCCATAGAGGTAAAAATATTTAATAGTTAAAAGTTTGATAAAAATAATAAAATTTTAGTATGTATTTAAAAACAGATATGAATCGGACTTAAATAATAAATCTTTCCCGTTTATTAAGTAAATAATAACAAAACTATACTTCAAATTTTTATTTAATCGATATTTGACATATAACTTTAATAAAGTATTGAATAATTGTACATAGAGGTTTTTTAATTATGTTGGAATAGATGCATGAAACATCTTACCGAAACTAAATTAGAATGGTTGGAATTAAAAGAAAAAGAAATGCGAAGAAAAGTTATCCGGAAATGGTTCCATCCAATCAATAAGCAGTAGACTCAGATCATAATTATTAGTATACTAAGATATGTATTGAATCCAGTACCATTAATTCAGTGCTTCTCAAACTTTCAACACTGGCGCCACCCTTTTCAATCACAATTTTTATCGCGCCCCCCTTATACATTAATAATGCACTAAATGCAATAATAAGGCACTTTGACGCTAAAGCTAGAATACGAGATCTTAATTATAAACCATACAAATTAATAACATAAGTATTACATTTTGAATACTACTTTTAAGCATAAAAGTAAATTAATTATATAAGTAATAGGATAATTATTATATTATTTTTCCTTTCTCTAATTTTTAAATTGAACATATTGTAAAATGCGGTGACTGCTTAGAAGACAAAATATGGATATCTGCTAAAAATAGAAAAATAACTCAGAGGGTCAATTTCTAATCATAAGCATTCCTTATAAAAACTTTGCTTTGCAAGACAAGCCCATGGAAGTCGTTAATACTTATTAAACTTGTTCTTAATTTAGTATTAAGTAATTAGTTATAAAATACTCTGTGCAGCACTGATACATTAAAAGTATACCGGCCGAAGTACTCGCTCTTTGCAGGAATTCATTTATAAGAAAATAAAATATTTTTGTAATAAAATAGCTGTATTGTAAGGAGAGTAAAGCCAAGTGGGCGACAATGTTAACAAAAATGTAAAATGTTTTTTTAATGATTACTCAAATTATAATTAGTTTTAAGCGAATTTTAATTTTAAGCCTCACAGAATTAGCATTTATAATTGATGTTAAATAATGTGAACAATAATATAAAATTCCGATGAAGAATAATTGTATTACATTTAATATTTAAAGCAAAAAGACTTCAACATGTTTTAACATGGTAGCGGGGTTATTGAGTCCCTCCAATCCTTTTTTTTAATAATTATTTTATTGTACACGATACAAATCGTTATTCCAGTGAATAATTCAATTATGAGAAAGTTTACTTACCTACTTTCAAGGACTTTTCAATTTTTCTTTGGTAACACATAAACAGTTTGGCCAGAATTAACAATTTCGGGATCTGTGTGTCCCGCGTGACCACTTCCGGGTAAAAAGTGTATTCATTATGATAATAAGTATGTTACTGCTAAAAACAATTGTTATTATTTATATGTTTGAAAATACTCATCTTGGTCTAAGTTTTGGCCAAGTAATCCATTAAAGCGGGGGCTCTCCGTGGTTTTCCAAATATCATAAAACTGTTTTGAAGCGCAACAGAGAAATACATCACTTACAACTTCCTCAAATGAGAAATAAACACATAAGAGAGGGGTCATAACTAACTGTACCAATAACTTAGAAGGTCAAACAAATTACAGATATAATGTGCAGTATTTCAAAAATAATGGCAGTGATGAACTTTTTATGTTCCTAAATTTTTTCGATTCTGGATCTGGGATCTGTTTTTTTCTCTGAAAATGTAGAATGTTAGTTTTAAAAAAGGAAACGTAATAAAAACTCTCCTATCATTTGGATTGTAGCAAATTAAATAAAATATTTTTTATTTGGTTATAAGATCAAATATAGCTATTTTTTTATTTTTGATGACTTAATATCGCCTATAACTTATATCAGAGTAAAAGTGCATTTTTTATTATGTCTGAAAGTATTTTGACTTAATTCATTCCAGTATATTAATTATTTTTTAAATCTTTTATTTTCGATATGCTCACCTGCCCCTCGTAAGGTTATCGCGCCCCCCAGGGGTGCGCGCCCCACAGTTTGAGAAAAACTGCTTTAATTTCTTAATTATAACTCAGATATTCTTCTGATATTTCTTATAATTGTAAAAATTAATGAATTACAATATAATTATTTTATTTACATTTGGAATACCTATATTGGACTCATGACGACGAACATTTAAATTACCATTCAACTAACATATTTTGAGATATTTTACATTGCAGGAATTCGGATGATGTGACAAAACAAATGAAAACAAAGAATATTTGAATTTATATTTCTATTAAAAATGTGCCAAAATTATGTGAAGATATGTGAGAGGAAAAGGAAAATATGTAAAAACAATTAAGATATTTATGAAATAAGAAAAAAGTATTTTTTCAAATCCTAATTTCTGCAATCATATCAGTTCCTAATAGTAAATAATAAAATAAATTGTGCAATGAATTGTTCTCTAAATTTATCTACTTTATGCAAAAAAATATATACTTTATTCATCAAAAATCTATTTTTAAATTGAAGTGAAACCTTTTCACTTTTATATATTTCTATTTAAATTTTCTTCTACTTTATCTTATTACCTAGAATGTTTTTTCCATTGAAGATTGGTAAGTAAGTACTTGAAATGTTATTTTCTAATAAAAGAATTTACATAAGTTTAATATATATATAAACAAAATTTGATATAAAATATTCCTACATTAAAATATTATTCATATATATATTTATACATAGTATAAAAATAAAAGTGAAAAAGTTCTAGGGCCATCAATGCTAAAGAAGGAAGAAATAGGAGTTCACAAGACACAACACATGTAGATGCAATAAAGTCTTTGGACTGAACTGGAGACCTATTATGATTTCTATAGCTGTCGCTGAATTACGCCAGTGACTTAGGGTTAGCTAAGCTTAAATGATTCAACTTTCCCCGTACAGCAGAAATTTTTGACATAAAGGGAAAAAGAAAAAATTGAGCTATGTTGAAAAGTTAAGCATATTTCTTCCACGTGGATGGTACACCTGACAATATAGTAAAATGAAATTAAGAAAAGAAAACAATAATGAATCTCTCAAGGAGAGGGATAGTTAGAACAATTTTCTATAGAAAAAATTAGGATATAAATTTACATGTAAATTAAAAATTTTGTAAGCCATAAAAAGCAACCTTCAACGTTAAGATCCCACGCGAAATGACGTAAATGATTGGAACATTCACACAAGAAGGAAAAACCCGAGGCTCCACCTGGATAGTTATTTTGCTATTAAACTAGCCTCTGGGATATTTTAAAATAAACTAAATATACGAAATTTAAATAAAATAATGAACAAAGTTAAGAATAGATAATTTCAAATAATAATATATTTAAAAGTAAATGTGTAATTGGATAGTTATTTACTAGATAGTTATATTGCAATAAAAATAAGCGCTTAAAATGTTTTATTTTTTTTTAAAAAAATACACTAACTAGAAGAAATTTTAAATAAAATATTTAACTAAGATAAAAATAGATTTACTTTGAAATAGCAATATATTTAAAAATAAATTTACTTGGACAACTATATTCTAAACAATTATTGCAAAATTTCAAAAATTACTATGTTTTAAAATGTTATCATTAACTAAACCTTTGTTTCTTTTTATAAAATTTAAGACAATATTTCTATATATTGATAGGTATATGTAACTACCTCAGATAGGTATTTGTATAATGTTAAAATCAAATTAGTATATTTTATCAAAAATATTAATTAATAGCAAATGATTCTTAACCTTTAATGGTGAAATAATAGAAATAATGCTTTTAAAAACTTATATATATATATATATATATATATATATATATATATATATATATATATATATATAAAGGAGAAAAGCGACTCACTCACTCACTCACTGACTAACCACGATATCTCCGGAACTATTAAACCTACAGACTTTAAATTTGGTAGGTAGGTTCCCTTCATTCAGTAGACGTCAGCTAAAAACGGATTTTGCAAAGTTCAAACCCTAAGGGGCGTTATAGATGCTTTTTTCCATTACTAAACTATTAGATGTACAGTCGTGAAACTTGGTACATAGATTTCCTTCATAAAGTAGAGATTCTCTATATAATGATTTTTACAAAAGTCGACGTCCAAGGGGTGTTGAGGGCGCTTAAAGGGCGTTATACATAATTATATCCATTTTTAACTATTAGACATACAGTCTTGAAACTTGGTAAGCGGATTCCTTTCATACAGTACAGATACGCTGCAAAATGGGTTTTGTGAAAATTGACCCCAGTGGCGTTGTGGAAAATTAAGGGGCGTTACAGGCAATTAACTCCTTTTTTAAACTATTAGACGTAAAATCTTGAAATTGAGTAAGCAGATTCCATTCACTGATTAGACATCTGTTATAAGATGGGCTTTGTGAAAATCGTTTCCTAAGTGGCGTTGCGGGGGCTTAAGGGACGTTATAGAAAATTATTTCCATTTTTAAACTATTAAACGTACAATCTTAAAATTTGGTAAGCGAATTCCTTTCATGGTCTAGAGATCCGCTACAAAATAGTTTTGGGGAAAATTGATCCCCAAGGGTCACTGAGGGGGATTAAGGGGCGTAATTGATAAATATTGCCGCTTTTCAACTAATACAACAACCTGCTTGAAAATTAGAAGGTATGTTCCGTTCATGGAATAAATTTCCTTTTACAAAGATTTTTGCGAAAACGGACCCCCAAAGGAGTGAGGTTGCGAGGGATTAAAGCGTGTTATAGAAAAATTCCTGTTTTTGAATTTAACTCATTTACTTGTAATTTGTTGAGCACTTTTTTCTTTAGTTGAATAGAGTTCCACTAAGAATGGATTTTACGGAAATCAACTCCAGTGGGAAGCGGGGAGAGTTTTGGGGCGTATTGATAGACAAAATTACCGTTTTCGAACTGCTAAGACCATAAAAATAAATTTTGGTTTGCATGTTTCTTTTTTTGAATTGGAATCCGCTAAGAAGGCTGTTAGCGAGGTATTGATGATAAAAATTCCGTTTTTTGCTCTGTTAGATTTAGACTTGAAATTTAGCTTGCATGTTTATTTTATGGAGTAGAGATCCACTGAGAGTTGCTTTGGTGGAAATCCACTTAATTATTATGTTAAGTGAGCGAAAAAAATCTTTCTCCTTCCATTTTAGATATAAATAGAAATTAGATATTATAATTTATGTTCTTTTTATATCAAGAGGCGAGATTGTATAACAGCTATAAATATATTTTTCGATACAATCGAATTCTTAATGCTAGATATCAATAATTAATATATATTTTAACAGTATACATATATACAACATCGTGAAATACCCAGTGAAGTGGGTGGGTAACGGCTAGTATATATATATATATATATATATATATTAATATAAAATGTCTATAAGTAATAAATAAAAGAAAAATTTACAGACAGCTATTGAAACGATTGTTTTTTTCTGAACGTTTGAATGTTTGAATAAACATGTAAATATGCATAAGTTAAAAAAGAAAACAGTATGAGGGAAAGCCTATAAATATATACATGTAATGAATGAAACAGTATGAAAAAAAAAAACTTTTTGATATTTTATTTTAATTTTAACCTTTTTCATTCCACTGTGTTTAGTTAATTATTTAAACAAGTATTTGACTAAAAAAAGTATGTTATACCAAACTAACATAATCATTATTTTAAAAATAATTTTATAAAAGTTTTGTAACTAATTTTATATAAAATATTATTTAATGTTTTTTCTTTCCTTTTTTATAAAAAGTAAATTTTATTAAAATTATATTTATGAAGTATAATATAAATATTTATATACACTCATGTTCATAAATTAAGGAAATTGAAGTTCAGGCAAAAAAGAGACAGAAGCAAAACAAATTTGACTTATTTGTAAACTATATTTATTAAACAAAAGGAAAAGAGCAAAAAAGATACTATATGTTTAACATAATTAATAAAAATTGCGAATTTATTCCCTGGAGCAATTTTCAAAAAAGAACCTAGTTACAAAAAACAGTATAACATGGTTAGTATGATGGTTAATATGGAGAATTTCTCAAAGACGATGCAGTACAGGCCTTACAACCCCTAGGCATGCCGAGTATAAAATTATCAATCTGATCTTGGGGAATATTAAACCACTCATCAAGCAATGCCCTCTGAAGTTCCGGTAGACAGGTGGAAAGGGGTTGACGTGCTGCAATTCGTTGGCCAAACATATCCCACACATGCTCTATCGAATTCAAGTCCGGTGAGTATGCTGGCCAATCCAAACGGGTGATATCCTCCCATTGAAGGCATTCGTCTACAATGTTTGCACGGTGAGGACGGGCTTTGTCATCGATAAACAGAAATTAAGCACCCGTGGCACCCGGAAACAAACGTACATGCTTTTCCAGAATGACATCCCGATAGATGTGGCTTGTCGTCGTTACACTCTGAACATGTAAGTCAGTTCAGGAACCAAGAATTTTTCCTCCCCAAACGAGTTGTCCTGCACCACCATAACGGTGTCGTTCAATGGTGTTCTCTTGGTGGTGACGAGTAACTGGCACTCTCCATATTAAAGTCTGCCGAGAATCAGACTGCAAACTAAACCATAACTCGTCGGAAAACATCACACTAGACCACTGTTGTGGTGTCCTCAATGCATGTTCTCTACTCCAGGTTAATCGCAGGGGTCAGTGATTTGCGGTAAGTGGAACCCATCGGTCAGGCCTACGAATATATAGATCAATGTGCCCTAAGCGTCTGTACACGGTCTGCCTTGAAACTGCCGTATGGGTAGCTGAAGAGAGCTGACGAGACCGGTCTGATGCTGTGCTCCATCTGTTTCTTTAGGCAGTAACTGCCAAATATATATATATATATAGCGGTCATCATTCGGCGTTGTAACTCGGGGGCGACCTGGCCTCTAACGTCTACTCACATTACTTCCATCTTGGAATCGTTGCCAAAGTCTGGAGCAAAAAAACTGGGCAATTTTAAGTTCCTCGGATACTTCCAGCTGGGTACGTCCACATTCCAGTCGTACAATAATTATACCACGTAAAAAATCTTTCAAATTCAAATGCTTCCTTTGTGCCATAAATATGCGGTTATTGCACTGAAAGGCTTTTAAAGCGCTTGTGAACAATTTTACTTCTGTGCGACCATTCCGTATATAACCCTCTCTTACACTCTCCTCATTGTGACGTACTATCTGCGCCATCTGGTGGTTTCCTGTAATTTGCATATTCTTCTTCAAGATGTGTGTGATAAATCTAAAGGTGAAATTTTTATTTTAGAGTTCTATTTTTGTGTGATTCTGAATTTTCCTTAATTTAGGGACATGAGTGTAAATACAGTAATTATTTTATTTTTAAAATGCCAAGTAATTTTCAGAAATATGATTTAATAATCAATAAACCTTTTTTTAATTCACTTATTAGTATGCAAAATTTCGTTGTTTTGTAAAAAAAACAACAATAGAATCCTACACAATTGTGGCGAATTAAAAATGTATAAGAAAAAAAAGGTAAAAATGTTGGAGAACAATTGACATTCACTGTATAAAATCATTCAAAAAGTAAATATACTATGTGATAAAAATATATTTCAGAATTTTTGAAGCTTTTTATTCCACTGGTTTTCAACAATTAATTTGTAAGAATGAAAAAAACTATCAGTTGTCTTGCACACTTTAAAACATTTATCTGTAATGTGCAATGAATTGAATACTGCAAAAACATCAAATAATGACAGTACATAAAACAGAAAAATGTTCTTTATATTTCAAAAACCACAAAAAAGTAACTTTCCTCATCGCGTATGCGCAAAAATTTCACCCTTCAACTGAAACCTCGAAAAGAGCGACTTGTAGCGCACTCCATAAATCCTGTACATGCATTCAGAAATCCATAGAGATATAAGGAGGTAGAAATATCTCACGAAGAGAACGTTCCCTCTCTCTCTCTCTGTCATCTACCATACCTACTTAATATTTATGTTTGATATTAAGGAAGGCAATTGAAGTGTCCATATACAGAAAATTATTCCAGAAGTCATTAAGAAGCAAGGTAGGGAGTCATGTTGTCTTGCTTCTGAAAATGCTGGAATTGTACTTATTCATCGGAAAGCTAAATGGGCAAGAATGGGTGTATATTATCCGGCAAGAGTGTAATGTAACTGTCACTTTCCACAATCGTTTTTAAATGTTTCGTGTTCCCAAATCACACCGAATACTTGCATTCCATTTCATCACAGAACCTGTACCGGATAAGAAAAGCCCCTGTGTTTCATTTATGGATTAATGAGGTGGTATTCTTACATGTTATGCCAATCTCCTTGATACAACTGGATACAAAATTCGTTGTACCAAACAATGCGTTTTAAATCATCAACAACTTGGACTGTGTTGTGTCCAAGCTAGATACAATGTTTTTTTTGTCGTGGAATCCACAATGGTATACGAATGAATTTTCAAATTTGGAAGTTCATATAAATGTGGAATTACCGGCTTGCACTCTTAACACTAATCAATACACCAATAATAAAATCTGTAAAAATATGAAGACGTTTTGGCATTTAATCTCATTGAATGATTCTCTTTAATAGTCAGTGAACTCGTTTTTTCAAGGTCCTTTCTTAGGGTTCCTGTGTCGGAGACTCATAATACACTCGTGAAATGGTAGTTCACGGAAACCCAGATTTCATTACTATCTTAGTATTTTAGTATCATTTCTGCAGCATCAGCTGTTTTACTTTCAGAGTTACTTAAATTTTGATAACATTTATTTGTAACATTAGGGACCAATATATAACAGATTGTCGTATGTTGTAACCAGCTGTCATTTGTTTGTGTTGCTGACTGACTCGCGTTGCTCTGTTTCGTTGATCACCTCCATACCATACAAACGCAAGTAATGCTATATTAATAAAACCTTTATCAGCACTTAAGACCTTGCACTGAACCATATTACGCAAAGAAATTTATCGGGTTGGTATTTCGCATACGCTTCTACTTGTTCAATCAGGAAGTTCGGTAATAAAATATTTATAAAAACTATATCAATGAATGATAAATGTGAATTATATTTAATTAGCGATTCTTTATAATTTCACGAATTTACGTAACAAATCTGATAAATGCATTAACTACAATAAATTGATCTACAATTTGTCTAATTAGTTCGAGCAAAGTTCTGTATTGTAATAACTTTTAGCACTTAAAATATACGGCCGATATTAGAAATCTATTTATAAAACTAAAAAGTATCTTATATTTATAAGAAGACATGATAAAATAACAATATTTTACAATAGAATATATATCAATATTTTCCTTTTTTCAACTGCAATTGAAGAATATTTTTAATTCACAGTTCAAAATTCAATTGGTATTTAAAAGGTATTCGTAAGAAGTAAAAATAAATATTTAAAAAAGACACGTAAAGAACCTAGACAAATCTTTTAAATGAAAAAAATAATTCAAAGTAAAGTTAAAGTAGTAGTTGAAATAATTCTCAAAACGGAGGCATAGTTTTGATTTCGCATTACCAAAAAGACATTACGACATATCAAACAAATTCCTCAATAATTTCCTTTTAGCATTCCTTTCTATTAGGAAGGAAATAAGCTCGCTCTTTCAATTACAGATCTTCTTGACTTTTTGATTAACTAGCTGTATGCGGAGAAGATGATCTTCCGAGACAGTGGCTGCGCATGGTTTAAAACAAACAGTTTCTAAAGATTCCTATTAACTAGCTCACCCCAGCGTAAAAGCGGAGGAAATCGCTCCGTTTAATGAAGTTCTGGAGACAGACTCTCAAATAAACAGGAAGAATGCCATCCGAAATATTTATTTGGGATGAGGAGTTTATTATGACGCTACATTTAAGACGAATGCACTTCTGTTTGCTGAGTAATATTATCGAAGCAGGGGAATCTTGGAATTCCCTCGAGTCCTACTTTCATAAAACATTGAAATAAATGTTTGAAAAACCTCTGAAGATTGTTTGAAGAGTATATATTTTCCTTGTAATATATCCGCATGTATCCACTTGAAATTAATTTATTAAAATTTAATTTATTCAGATATTAAACTGATAAGATGTTTCTTCAATGGAGGTATATGAAACAATATTTTGGAAGAAAGACGTTGTAATATTGCAATGCTTAATACGTATTTATTATTTTTTATAGTTAAACGAATTTATTCTGTGTGAATTAATTAATTGAAAAGTAACATCTTTTTTAAAAAATAATAATGAAATGCTTAAGAATAGGAGCAATAAATATTTTCATTTGCAAGTAATCAGTTGATAGTATTAGTTATTAATCTTGAAATAAATTAAAATGATATATTATTAAAAACTATTCTTTAAAACGTTATCTGCCTTCTTTTTAATATTTTGACGTGCATTTGTTATTTATATATACCCAAATCTTAATAATTACATACATTTGTCTTTCTTATGTAAGCGAATTGATTAAAAAAGTAAAAATGAATAACAAAAAGAAAAGAAAAACATTAAGTTAATTTTTTTTTAATTCTAGGATGTTTCTTATATATTCTATTCAAAGATTTTTCACTTCAAAGTCAAATGTTAAAGAAGCAAATCTTTAAAACTGTTAAATTACCATGAATTTCATTTAAAACAAATATTTTTAAAGCAGCTATTATTTTTATTACGTCCATTCATAAACCAAAAACATTCAATGTACAGAAATGTTTTGTATTCGTTTGGGGCTGCAAAATTCTAAAATTCAGTTGGTGGTTTTTTTCTAATCCTATATTTTAAATTGTATTATTTCTGAAGTTTTGAGATTATAAATTGATACGCGTATACACGTTACATGATTTTTGTAATTTAATGATGCATTAACAGTACTTTTGGAAGTAATTCGAAAATAAAAAAAAAATTCAAATTCCACACAAACGACAGGTTTGCACATCAATCATTTTCAGCGTATGCCGGCATAGTGACTTCCTTAAAGAATTTAAAAGATTTAAAAAAATATTACAATTTTAGTATCATTTGTGCAACTTAATTTCTTAATTTAGATTCGATTCCGCATCCTTGATTTTTTATATTATTTATAGAAATGAAAAATATACACACTCTTAAAAACTAATAAAAATATGTAGAAAAAATTAACTGTTAATGTAACGCAAAAATTTCTGCTCGTATAAGTGTACGAGAAATAAATTTTAAAAAAAGGGCACACAGAATCACACAAAGTAAGTTTAAACGCATATTTAAAAATTATTTTTTAATTTTCTAAGGCATTTCTTTTTCATGGAAAACAAATATGCTTTAAAATGATCATTTCTCATATCTGAAATCTTCATTGTTTATCATGGAATGATACAGGGAATTTACAGGGATGATACATGTAATGTTTCTCAATGAAGACATTTTAAAGTCATCTTTTGGGCATAAAATGTATCAATGGATTCTAGGAAAAAGGCTTCTGCAATATTTGGTAAAAAATACACATTCAAAGAATTGTTGCCATATTTGTTGAACTTTGGCCCCATTCAAAGAGAAAAATATGTTCAGTCCCTACTTTTTGAGCAATTCCTATTTCTGAATGTAGTATAATCTTACTTATAATTCTATACACATTTCAAAGGAAATACTGATAAAAATATAATAAATATATTTTAAGCAATTTGACTTATATTTTAAGCATTAAGCAATCTAATGTGATTTATTACACTGCAATTCTATTTCAAACCATCTATGTTTTCAGAAATTATACATCGCTTGATAAAATATATTAAATCATTTAAAAACTGCAAATGTAATTCATTATTTATTACTGCTGATACATGCGGGATCATCAAGAATATTCAGGATTTGTGTGTGTGTGTGTCCAAAAAAGAATGGAGCAGTTTCCAAAGCATTATGGGAATTGATAGTTCAAATATTGCTATGAAATATTTGCTATCAAAATTACTGCATGGTATTTATATGTATTAATGTTTCTTTAGCGTATGCATTTGTAGCAGCAATCTATTATGTTCCTATTAAAAATATCCAAAACACATTGAACTGAGACAATTTATGAATCATGCGATTTTAAATATGCAAAAAGCAATGTTATTCCAATTTTTTATAAAATACATGGAAAATTATAAATTTTTTAGTTGTTATAATTTTAATTTCTTTATTTCATTCATTAGTGCAAGATTTGATGAATGCAAGTTTAAAATATCATTGTATATAATCCATTGTTAATTGTACTCTATTGAAAATATTCCCTAATAAAAGAAATATATGTAATTTTTCAATTATTTGATTGATTTTTTTCCTTATGAAAACATTTAAAATTTGCTTATTAATCATTTTATTGTACTGTTAATTAAAAAAAACCATCTGCTAATTAGCGAAATGTTCCATAAAAATATTTGTTTGCCCAAAATTAAATTTTATAACGAGCAGTTACTGATTTTTTTAGAATTTAATGTATTCTTTAAATGTGTAATCCTTGATTTCCACAGAATTTCCTTTATTTGCTATTTTATTTATGGACCAATATATACTGTTATTTAATCCTCTTTATATTCTCATTTAAATAACAAATGAATATTTAATTAATATTTCCGTTACAGTAATATTATTCCTCTAATATCTAGGCAAGCTGAATAAATTTTTACTTATAATGTTTATAAGTTTTGATTTTGTAAGAAGTTTAAAAATTCATATACATACAGAAGACTAGATAACATCTTTCGTAATCTTAGTGAAAAAGTTTAAAAATATTTTAATATTATTTTATTTTTGGACGATAACTATCGTTTATTGTTTAGATAATCCTTCAAACCAGACTTGTATGGAAATTTGAGTTTTTTTCAAAATCTTTTAATGAAATTGTTTATGCATTGTTTCTGTATTTTACCAATAATTATTTTTATTTACATAAATAATCATAAAAAATTTATATCATTGCAAATTCGTATGCTGATAAATCCTTAAATCTTTATATATATATATATATATATATATATATATATATATATATATATATATATATATATATATATATATATATATATATATATATATATATATATATATATATATATATATATATATATCTTCTGTGCGTGTGTATGTGACTGAACTCCTCCTAAACGGTTGGCGCGATTTTGAAGACATTTTTGGGGGGTTCAAGTGGATTCGAGAATGGTTTAGATTCACAATTCGGTCCCATATAGCAATTAGTTAAGGCGACAATAATTAAAACTAATTTTTATAATCAATGTTTGGCGCCAACTTTGCCTTGTCGGCATTGTAACACTGTTAATGTTTCAACAATGACAAAAGTTGGCATCGTAAATCACTTTTCAGCGAAAATGGAATTTCATGAAATTGCTCTATGGACTGTAGTAATTAACTTCGTTTAAAAAATAAATGTTTTTAACATATTATTAACTTGAAATGTATTACTAAAATCTCACAATTTGTACAATTTTTTAAATATTTTTTATTTAAATTCCTAAAAAAAATAAAACTATTTTTCAAGCGTATTGGTACAATTTTTTCAACCTTTTCCAACTCTGTCAAGTTTATTTGAAACAAATTATTGTAAGTCTTCAAAAATATTTTGGAATTTTGAATTAAAAAAAATTCGGATTTCTTTACACATAAAATGTTTTTAAGATGTATTTTTTTCTGTCTTGGAGAGCCGTTAAAATATAACGAAAAAAACTGAAAAAATCGCCAAATGCCAGTAATAGTTAATTATGGGAAAGCTACCACATAACACACAAGTTTGAGTGCTTATAGCGCATGGGCGGAAAAACAACTCACGGAGAGTACGTAAGCAGGTAAAAGATTTTTCTGTCAGGTAAAAAGATGTTTTTATTTTGAATGTTTTTGCGTTTATAATGAATGCAAATAATAGATTTCCCAGCAATTTTTGAAATCCTATGCCAGTGTTTCTCAAACTGTGGGGCGCGCCTCCCTAAGTGGGCATGTTAACCCTACAAAGGGGGCGAGAGCATATTGAAAAGTCGAAAATAGAAGATTATTGAAAACAATCATTAATTTACTAAAATCTACATTGTTATTTTATGGAGGGGGTGATGAAAATTATGTTAGAATACTGGGGCGCAAATATTGAAAGTTTGAGAAGCCTTGTCCTATGATGTTCATTGTTTGATGTATAAATTAATTATATAATACGATCTTAGTTTTTAATAATACATCGCAACAGATAGTTTCATTTTAGAGAAAAAGTTCACTGAAAACCTTAAAATATAGGAAAATGCTGCTCTGTTTTTATTAAATAGCTCTATTTCCTTTTAAATATATTTTATACAAGGAATGTAAAACAATTTTTAGGCTTTTTCCCCATAGTTCTTTTTTCGCAGTTACAAATATTCAATAAAAATCGAACATCCAGATAAAAACGGTTGTTTCATACCTAACGGTACACATTTTTTGATTCATTATTTAACGAAAATTGATGTAAATTAATAATTTTTTAAGAATTAAAGTTGTATTGCGTTTTATATTATATATATTTATTACCAAATTATTTATTTAATAACAAATTCATACATTGTCTGTTTTCTTGAGAACAAAACTGGACTAGCTTTGTAAATTTTTAATCGAAAATAGAAATTTGAAATAAAAAAGATCTTATCTCTCAGGGGAAAAAAGGGGGTTTTATACTTGAAAAAACCCATAAAATGCTGGTCTGAACGAAGGGAAAAGAAACCTGTCTGACAAAGAGAAGAAGTGAAATAAATTTCTGAAAAGGGGATTTATATAAATGACATAAATATAGAAATCACTCACATCGCTCAGTAACACACATACACAGAAGTACTGGTGTCCAGAGAAAAAGGGAAAATTTCTATAGGGATAAAATTGTACCCACAGAAAAAGCCCTTGTAACTCCGAGCTAAGAGGCGAGAAAATAAACCCGCCCGACTGGACAAAGATGAGGAAAAAACTTCGTAAAAGAGTATTTTAACGACATTAATATGAAAATCACACACACACTAGGAAGTGCTGACGCTGAAAGGGAAGGGGAATCTACGAAGGTATAAAGCTTCCAAGGAACTTGAAGAAGCTCGTGCAACCCCGGGCCATCCAGCTGGTTTTATATAAATTATTAAATTGGGATAGATTACTCTAATTTTTGTTCTACATTTTTTTTGATCGGATGTGTTGCAGAAAGTAAAGAAAAGTACGAAGTACAGAACAATTTAACTCTTTATTTTTCTATTTATTTAAGAAGAAAGTGAAAGTAAGATATTTTTTAAGAGAAAGCATCGAATGCATAGTATGTGTACTTTTTAATAATGCATAATAACTGCTCTTTCTATTAACTCTTAACTGAAATAGAAGACACAAATAAATCTGCTATCAGACCTAAGAGAAAGAAAACCGAAGTAAAAAATGAATAAAAAACAATTGTTTATATTAATAAAATTCTGAATGGGGAGAATCTTTAAATTAGATTTATGTATGTTGAATAAAAGAATGCTATTTTGAAGAGTGTTGAAAATAATTTCTTAGCTAATTAGTAGAACACTAATAACTCGACTTACACGAACCCAGATCAGTGTGATTTTAAAATCTCGCCGATTCTTCTTTTGTCATAGCGCTACACAACCCGATGTGTAGCTCAGAGTCTTTTTTTATTTTTATATTTTATAACGCTGACACTTAGGTGGTATCAGTGTCATGTTCTGATGAAATTGGTTGTTGTGGTCAAGCGTTTCATCTTAGGAAACGCTAAAAAGAAGAGAAATAGAAGGACAAAAATAAAAGGTACAATCACAAAAGAATATAGACTTTATTACAAAGTCTACAATCCCAGCCTAAAATAGAAGGGGCGTGCAGCTTTTCGCTCTAGATGGGAATCCATTTCAGGTGAAAGTCCGACTTCTTTTCCCGACCCATGCTTTATTTGAGATTCGAAAAGAATCCACTCGATTACAAACTGAGTGTCATAACCACTGTTGTGTTTCAAACCCGGGTCGCACTCATCAACCACCAGGCCATGTGAGTTTCCCTCCATTGCGTGAGAGGAGCAACTACTCAACTCTCACTGGAGGGTTAACTGTAACATTTTTCCTTTTTTCTACCACTACTCACGTTGTGATTAGCTGGTTGGCTGTATATAAGAAGTGTTCTTAATAAAAGGTTTTATACGTGGCGATTTGCTAAAAGTGTTTGATTCTCTTTGACTTTTAACTTAAAAAGAACAACATTTGATTTTAAATTAACCATACTTTTTACAACCACTATACAAGCTGCGACTGGTAAAGAGATCGAATAAGTTGCCGATATTGTGCCAGACAAGCATATTTAGAAGTGGGTAATAATGTTTAATAATTGCTTCATTCTTATACACAGAAGCCGAAAAACAATTGATAAGATCACAGAAATGCTTGAGCAAGAGCCAGACATTAGGAAACTTGAGCTTTTATTTTCAGTCCTGGTCGAATGCCCGTTGGAAATTTGACAGAAAGCTTCAGTTTAATTGAAAAAATGGTTAAAAAGTTTAGAAAATATAGACTTTAAAGAAAATCGTGTTTTTTCAAGAAAAAAATGAATAAAAAGCTATTAACATCCTACAAGAAAATTTTGCAAAAACTTTGAGCCAGTAGATTTTATGAAATATTTTAAATCAAAATAACTTATATTTACGATATTGTGTTTGTTTTATCTAAGATTTTATTAAACATATTTTTTAAAGTTATTATTTTCAAGTGTCTCTGGCCCCAATGACAAATAATGCTTATGTATTTATAGCGAAATTATTCCCTTACACGAATTCTAATTATACGGTTATCACTCAATCCCACATATCGTGTAAAGTTAGGTATTGACCTTTTCAAGTCAATCAAATAATACAATAGTATTTTAAACAATATATTTTGCAGTCATTAAAAACAGAATGTATTACAATTAATTTATAAATGTTTGGTTTGTCAAAAATAAGAAAATACCAGCTGTTGTTTTAGAATTACTCCTAAAATATTTAAGTTCACTTTTGACATTTCTAAAATGTAGAAAATTGACATAAATCGAAAGTAATTTCTTTGAATTCATTTAGCAGTGGGATGATGTTTTTTATTATTTGGTCTAAAAGTCCATAAATGGTTTTACAACTAAAAGCAAAGTTTTCGGTATCTTGTGGGTTATGATTAATTAAATAATGGCGTGTGTTTTTCCCAATGGACGTTGAGTCTATTTAAATTTTGACAGTTAATGCTTCACGTCATACGAAATGATTAAAAACTTTATGTGTTGTGACAATGCCGAAAAAATAAACTGATGTTCCTCAAACAGGTTCCGTGGTGCTTCAATATAAAAGTAACTAATTGTATAAATAAAAATTGCTTGCAGAAAGAAAAAAAATTAAGTAAAATTGTACAGGTGTTACTTTTTCATGGTTTTTTATGAGGTGACTGAAATACTAATGCCTTATAATAACCGTTAATTTCTAATTAGCTACAATTATATGGTATTTCTTTGGCAATATTTATTGAATAGTATTTGTTTCATTTTAAATAGTGTCACAGATTTTGTGTAATGAATGCTTAAAATAGTGTTAATAATTTATATTTATGGATATGTAATATTTTAATATTGCCCTCTGTTATATTTATTTTACAAGTAATTTTAATATTCGTTGGAAACTCCGTCCCTTAACCCTCTAAGTGGATACATTCCTACTGAAAAGTTATTCCGAAAGCGTTAACTCTTATTTTGAAGATCGCTTTAAAAATGCAACAGCCTTCTTTCCTTTCCCCCTTTTAGAACTTGGGAGGTCGAACGGGGAGAATTTTATGACCTAGTTCGGTTACTTTGTCAAGTAAAAACCAAGAGATCAATCGTTTACAGCTAGCTGTAGAGTTGCATTGGGCAATCTTGTATGAAACTGTAGTGGAATTCGGTGTTTCTTTCTCCTATATGTTCCGTCACAGTAAAATTAAAACAAAATGCAGGGTAAAAAAAAGGAAAAAATGAAATAAATAGTATGTTAGAAATTGAAAAATAATTATATTTTCTTCAAACAAATTTTATTTTTCTGTCATTTTTTAAAAATTGAAAAATATATATATTTTTGTATTGCGATTTGAACCAGAAAAAAGCATCCTGTATTCACTTTTGAATATGAGAGTAAGAAAACGCGCTCACTTTCCTGTTTTTTTTAAAAAGTAATGAGGTAAAAAGAGCAAAGACCCTATCTCAGTTTTAAATAATAACACAATAAATGGTACATACGATGATTATATTTATGAAATAAAACCGATCTTTCTCTATTCAGTTATATTTTTAAATTAAAATAGCATAAAAAAGCATTTCAATACTTTTAATTTATTTTAATTAAAATCATATAAAAAGATATTTTTATGTTAACTGAATATTTTTCGGAAAAAATTTAAATTTTCCTTCCTAGTGTTCTCTTTTTCGAACTTCTTGTATTAAATAAAAATTCCTTTTCTACATCCGCATTTGTGATGGACATAACACACATTCAGTCAATAATTTTTAATTTTAATGGGGGATATACTTCTTCAAATGCGCATGACAGTACTTCTAACCATTTTCTACTCAAGTTTAATTTCTTATCTTTCTGTTTCTTTTATTACAAGGAAAAATGTCACACATCGATAACTACATTTTCACACAATTCAGTCATTACAAATTCTATTGTGAGAAAAGTTCTCCCTAATTAATTTTGTCTTTCAAAACAGTACACTTAAAACAATTTTGTTCAGTGACGTTAACCGACAGTTCCCCAATGTATTCATACCAAATTTTAAAAACAAATTTAACACTTGGAAATGTATCCTGTATTAAATTTTTCAGTATACACAAATATTCCCTGCTGTAGGGAAGATATAGTATGAGATGTGGTGTGCGGTTGTGAAAGAATGTTTTCGTACGTGTTGACTATTTTTGAAAATTTAAATATCACTGAAGCTGATCATATAACTGCAAATGAGCCTTATTTTAATGTGTGCTGGTATCAAAGTAAAACACTTTACAATATTAAACAGCCTATGGGTTTATACTCAATATCAAACTATTCGCAAAATGGCTTAAAACTTATATTCAAATTGTAAAGAAACTGAAATATAAATATATTTTACTGCAGTCAAAAATATTCATAATATGTAAGTATCCTATTCCTCCACTTATTTCAGTACATTTTAAAAACTGTAGCTGAATGCAATTTTTTATATTTATAAACGAGGCATAACAACTCACACAGTCGTAAAAATGTCTTTATCATTTTTAAATATACTACTAAAAAACGTATATGGATTGTAAGATTAGTTGTAAAATCCTAAAAGCTTTTAAAGGAGCTAAAAACATGTAATTTTGGATTGATCAAATTTTTAATATAATACACAAATATAAATGTTATTAAGCAAATACATTTGAAAAATCAAACTTCCTTCTGAAATAAACGTAATTGAAAGAAAAAAGTTTAATTACAAATGAGTGGAAAAACATGTTTATTTAAGGGGTATCCCCAAAGTGAGGTAATCCTCAAACTTAAGACTTAAACTCAGTGGCACAACAATCCATGAGGGCCAGGAACTACTGTGCCCATCATAATACACGTGACCATTGCACGCTGAGGTGCATGAACAGATGTCCCGATTTGGTGGTCTGTCTGAAGAGAGATCCTCAGTGTTTAAGACCCGAAGCAAGCTTGGTACTCATTTATCGACCCAATGTAGCGGGGATGAAAGGCAGAGTCGACCTTGCGCAGCCCGTTAAGAGAACCCCAGACCTGTGGTGTGGAAGCACTATACACTACCACTCGATCCTATTCGGTGAAACATAAAATTTAATGTTAGAATCTTATATAAATCCCTAATGAATGAGGGAGTCCAAACTTTTTTTTTCATGTAAACTGTTTAGACGGAAATGGTTAATTATGAACATTTCACAAGTTGCATAAATTAAAATTAACCGTTATAGTTTACATAATTTTTTAAGGGTGCAAAAGGTGTATTTCGGCTGCACGAATTAATTTTAAAAGGAATACGGTTACGAAAAAGTAGTACAAATCTATCTAAAGTAGGGTTGGTTACCTTAGATATTATCAAACACAACAATACATTGGAAGCCAATTCCACAATTCGTTGTTATAAAAATGTATGGAAAATTACAAGATTTATTTTTGCATTTGTAATTTATATATATATATATAATTTTTCCTGTGAACTTTAAAAGCTAGAGCGGCATCCATCAAAACTGCGGTTCTCTCTCTGTTTTTCCAGATCGCCCCTGACTAAGCCGGCTCTGCCATAGTAAATGAAAATGTCGGATTTTGTTTGTCAAGATCATTTTATAGCAGACTGCATTTTTCATGTATTTTAGATGATCGTTTTAAACTTTTTACATCAATATCTTAATGTCTGAATTTAAAATTACATAAATTCTTGACATTCGCATCAATGACCATGATAATTTTTATTAGTATATGAATGTGTCATCAAACGATTGCATGACTAATATTAACATATTATTTTAACCATTTAATTAATATTAAGTATAACACACATAACGCACACAAATTTTCTGAACTTTAAAATAAATAGTTCGAAAACTACTTCAGATATACTCCAAATTTTTCATTCCTACGATTTAGCTTCTCAGTTTTGCTTCTATGTAAGAGTTTATTGTAATTGTATATTCATCAATTTTTTTAGTATATTTTTTGCTCTTAGAATGCAGTTTTCAACTGAATTGTATGAAATCTTCGAAAAATATTAAAAGATACCAAAGAAGCTATATAATAAAATTTGAAATTTTTATTATACTCAAACAATTGCTAAAACTTATGGTAAATAATTTTTAACTGCGCGATGCATTTTTTTTCGAAATTTCAAATGGAATTTCTAACATAAAATTTCTAGCTTTATACGGTCGAGATTTCAAAGAAATATCCAGATTTTACTTACTTATTCAGTTAGCCTTTAAAAAAGATAAATGTTGAGGTATTTTGTATAAATAGATATTTTTGAACAATAATTCGAATGTTTTTGAATAGCTCGAATTTAAAATTGATTTTTATGTTTATTTATATGCATAAATGTCTGCTGAAAATGTTCCGTATAGTTTTGATTACCATTTATTCAAACATTCAAGTTATAAAAAAATGTGTGAAAATCTTCATTCATGTTGTCTTTGATGTAAACTGAAGTTCAAGCACTTAAAATTCAAATATAATTCGGTGTATTTTAACAATATGTAACTAGGCACTGTACTTAAACTTCCCTGAACACATCAACGTGTAAGAAAATGTTTCAAATGATTTGATGAAGTTTAAGTTTATTCATTTTTAGTGGTTGGAAAATTGAAAAGGTTTCAAATTTTAAAGAGTTTGGTGTTTTGTTAATTTCTTCGGTATCTTATAATAAAATAATCATGTTTCAAAAACTGAAAGCCTTGATTAAAATAAGAAAAATTAAGCGAAATAATATACTTAAAAAAAGATAATTTGTCTAACTATATAAAATAGCAGATTGCACTGACACGCCCCAACTTGTTACAGTTTCAAATTAATATGAAACCAAAACATATTTTACTTATGCGTTGGGACTTTTCAAAACTTTTAAAATACGAAGTAACAAGTAAACATTTCCTGAGGTCTAAAGAAATTTCCCCCCGATTTTTTACGATTGCCCCAGGTTCAAAACACGGGGTTTCCTGGGAGCCATAAAACTTCCCCTCAGTGTCCTGCTGTGTTGCTTCCAACGTCCCCAATTATCTTTCAAGATGTTAAACCTTAAAAGGGGGAAAGGATTTCAGAAAAGTGCGGCTAATCCGCTTTTAAAAACGTTACTTGTAGGCAGAAAATTCAGTGCAGTCCATTTTCGAAGCATCTTTACACTGACGGAATTTTCCGTGCTATCCGGTTAGAGGGTTAATATGTGATAGAAATGCAATACAAGCTTAATCAAAATCTTGACGACCACTTTGGCGACCATTTTTGGCGAATTGGCTGCCCTGGGGATGTTTCTGGAAATTACTAGAGAAATCTCTCTCTCTATATATATCACAATCCATGACGTAAGAGAATATGTCTCAAAATAACCGTTCAGACTATAGATTGTAGCCACTCGCAGAAGTTGAGTCAGTATTGGCTTTAGCTGTTGAAACGTTGCTTCGATCGAGTCATTGCTTGCGAATACATAGCGTTTTTTTTAGACACTGATAGTTGTGTCTGAGTGATGTAGGTGTAAAGACCTTTCATGATTTATTTCGTAAATGTTACTGTTGTACCCTGTACTTCTAAGGATTGTTTTTCGGCAATAAACTATCATCTATCTTAAAGAGCTGTTTTGCTCTTTGAGACTAACAGCATGAACGCCACGAAAGCCGATCTACGTAAAATATGTAGAATAATGTTACTAGATGTGTTCAGAATTGTGAAGTGAAAAATTTCTTTTAACTTCAATTTTTTTTTAGTAGAGAAGAGTATTATTCTTAACTATTTGCTTGGAAATTTATGATACTTAAATTAAATTAAAGAAAACAATTATGGTATATAATTATTATTCTTTCGTCAAAAAGGTTTTAATAATTAACACTAATGCACGTTATATTTAAAAACTTTTTTAAAATTCTGAATGAATAGAAAATTAATAGCGAAGAGTACTTCAAAAACAAAAATAAACATAAAATATTACTTGTGACAAATTCAGAGCATGAATTAAGAAAGGGGTAAAAACACAACACATGTAAGCACCCATATGCACAGTATTTTTGTTGTTTCAAATCCCCGAGATCAGCAGAGCTTGATCAGGTTCATGAGTCCATTCACTCTAAAGAAGTACAAAATCAATAAGGAGTCTCGAACCCAGTCCTACCTGGTAAGCTCCAAACAAAATAAAATGTGGCCAGGGGAGGCCTGAGCAGAAGAACAGTTAGTGCAAATTTCGAAGTATTTAGAGGCATCTACTAAAGTCAATGACATCAGATTAACTACTAAGGAAACGAGTAAGCACAGTATGATCTTGTCTACTGCTGCTACGAACCAAGGAGCCGCCAGGGCATTTGCTCTGATACCATGAGTGCACAGGTGGGATCATACAAATGGCCTTATTCTTTGCTTTATACTTTGAAAATAGTTCCAAATAAGTAAGAGGAGCAGCAGGCGTTGTAGTTTCGCCAAATCCAGTCCTGGCTAAGCTGTCCGCAATTTCGTTCCCAGCAATGATAACGTGTGACGGGATCAACTGGAAGTGGATCTGATGGGAAAGGGAAAGTCTTTTTAGTTTCTTGAGGATGCCTGCACCTGTGCGATACTTCACGTTATGCCAATTTGCCAAGTGCGGGAAGCTACTTCTACTATCCGAAAAAATCCAGATATCGTATAGCTTTGGAAGCGGCTCAATGGAGTTCAGTCCCACAAGAATTTCAACAAGCTCGGAACGAAGTACCGAGCAAGAGTCCGGATTTTTTCTCTGGATTTTAATTTTCTGGTCACGAAAACCAATATATAAGCCACTGCCAGAACTGTCACTACCAAGTTTACTGTCGTCTGTGTACATATGAACAGCGTCATTGGGGACATTAATAATTCTTTCAAGACATAACTGGTTCAGGTAGCACGGCAATTCCTTTTGTTTGCTAACTTAGATAGGTCAACATAAAAGTAAGCTCCATTAAGATCCTCAGAAGGGTCAAGAATCTGAGATAAGCTGCCATGTGTGTTCTATAGAACTAGCAACACGGTGGCCAGAAACTATGTGTCCAAACGGACATCACGTTTGAGCCTCTGGTGACTTCACCATGACCTTAGAAATTTCGATCTACGATTCTGAAAGCCAAGACCGGAGAACTTGTGGTAGTACTTCACTAAACGTGCATTTCTCCTAAGACTTAATGGTTACAGGTCAGCTTCATAGAGCACAATATATTTTGAGTAAGGATTGCGAAAGCCTGTAATTCACCTTGCAGCACTGAGTTGAACACGTTCAAGTTTTTGAAAGTTTCAATCAGAAAAGCAACAAAAAATGGTGAAGCCATATTCCAAAATGGAACGATTGAGGGTACGTAAGTGTTTCTGAGAGTACCAGCATCAAAACCCCAATCACGGCCGGATATGTACTTTAAGACTTTAATGCGTTTCTTAGCTCTCAATGCAAGGTGTTCCAAATGTCTATAACTCAAATCCTCAACATCCAATATGAAGCCAAAATACCTTGGATGTTTCTCTACTTCCAGGGGCTGACTGTTCAACAGGATTCTTGGTCGAAAATTATATAGTTTCCTATTAGTTGTGAAGAAACTCACAGTAGACTTCGACAGGCTAAAACTTAATTTATGATATACAGCAAAGCTCCACACGTCAGCCAGAGCCAGATTCACATTCTCCTCTACTTTTCAATATCAGAACCGGAACTCCAGAGGACAATATCATCTGCAAAGATTCCAATTTCACAGTCATTAGGAATGACTTTTTCAATTCCTGCAAGAAAAGTGTGAACAAAGTACGGCTCAAAACTGAGCCCTGAGGAACCCCTTGGCTTATTTTAAAACCATTTATGGTCAAATCATTGAATCTCATCCCTCATGTGTCTATCTCTCATAAAATCATAAATCCAGGACAGTGCTCTATGGTGTGAAGTGAGAATCAACTTAAGGTTTATTTCACGCCATATATAAATAGTAAAAATGAATGATAAAAGAGGTTAACCATATTTTTAATTTACAGCATTGTAGAATATTATAAGAATTACTAATTACTTAGGTTGAAACATGAAAATTGAATAAAGGGAAAACATGTATTTCTTCGTGCGAGTCAGAGATAGAAGTCAGTGCGAGTGTCCGAAAGAAGAAAGGTTTCTTGAGTGTCCGTTCATATCAGTTCACTTCTCTCTGCTCGCAATTTGGTTCCAGTTAAGAGGAATTAGGTGGGTGCTGAGGCACACCATATGCTCTACCATGTAAATCGAACATAACATACAATTTAATAATCAGCTTTTGAGTCCAAACACTATCAAAAATTCATTAGAAAGATCAAGAAAGGGGGCTTAAGTGTGGTTTGTAGGTTTCTTGTTTTGAGCGTCTCAGACACTCTGGCTAAAATAAAGCACCTAGTCAATTGTGCTGTGGCCCTCTCTAAAACCATATTGCTCCTTCTGTAAAAAGTTGCGGAAATTTAAATAAAACGTAAGTCTCTTTAAAATTCATCCATCCATGAACATCCAGTATGTACAGTAAAATATGTTAAAGGTTTTTGTATGATTTTTTCTGATTGCTTTTTTTAAATGGTTAGTTTCCAGTTATCACATGATGTCAATAAAATCGTAAGATTTGATTTGATTTTACTTCACATTTTAAAATGAAGCAAGTCGTTTACACATCTATATCAATATTAACAAAAAAAAGATATCGTCTTAGACATTTCTATGATCCACATTTCATTTAATGTTACAAATATTATGTATTAGTATAATTTGCTAATCTTTTCATTAATACCTAACTGTTAAAATGAGGAAAAAAGTGATAATGATTTTAAGGAAAAATTCTAGTAAATAGAAATTTATGATAAAAAATATTTTAAATTTTGTATTGTTTTTTGTTTCTCTGATATTTTTTTTAATTTCAACCTTTCTGAAATAAAGTATTCAAGAAAAACTTTAAAATTGAAATCGGCTATTTTTTTCTTATTTTAGCAGCCTTAAGATTTCTAAAATTATTTAAAGAAAAAATAGTACATGTGTTTTACTTCCAACTTGTATAAAAATGGCAACACTGTTAGTAACACAAAGAAGAATGCGTTATACTGTAAATATTTTAATTCATTATCTTTATTGCTATACATTTAAATTTCTGAAACTTACTTTTTTACAATCAATTTATATTTTGCTGAATTACTTTAAGCAGAATTACTTTAACAGCGTTTACTCCAAATTCCATTGATGACAGATTGTTGCGAGAAATGGTAAAATAGTCAGGTATTTGAGACATTCCTTTTCGCGATGAAAGACATAATTTAAAAAAGACAAAACTCTTCGAAACTTTGGGAAATAATTTATGGAATCAGAAATAAAAATTGAAGGTTGTCTGTAGAAAAATGCCCTAGACACTAGATTATATTTCCTTCTTAGCTTTTATCAATTATATTAATAATAACTTATTGCGATAAGAATCGGGTAGTATACTATGAATTATCCATTTCCTGGCTACAGCATTACATATATTATCCTTTTATACTATTATGTTTCTTATACAAAACTAATTACAATTTGGAATAATTTTTGTCTCTAATGAGGCTATGAAAAAACTTATATTCGGGGTATAAGTAGTTTCTTGTAAGTGGAGAGGATTTATCTTTGTTAACCCGCGGTCACTCGCGCCTGTTTTTATACCGTCGTTACTCGTGGGGTGTAGAGAACACCCCAAACTTTTAACAAGCGTATTTAATTATGAAAATAAAATTAAGTGAAATATGATACATATTTATAAGGTAAAAGATGTTTTTTGTATTATACAAATAAAATTATGAAATTCATTGCCTACAAATGAGATTAACATTATTTTAAACTAAACCTACAAATTTTCATTTTAAAATACTTATTTTATATTTATTTTTCAAAAAGCACAAGTAAAATGTATATATCAGTAAAGCTCTTACTTTGCAATTGATGTCAAGGATAGTAGAAAATAGAAAACAAATATTTTATTTTGTTTTTCAAATTTTTAAAACAGACTATCGTCATATGCTTCAAGCATATATTTTTTTTACATTGAAGGCAAAAACAACTAGTTTTTACATCAATTACTCGTAGACAAACAGTTCAATGTCCTTTTTTAGTGGATTAATGCTCTTTTTAATATCTTCTGTGTAAGTAAAGCTTCTTTGGAGTGTTTTGTTAAGGTCTCTGTGTGTGTGTGTGTGTGAGTTCCGATCTCATACCCCACTGTGGCTGTACACAATCATTTCTATGTTCCTCTAACAATCTTGAACGTCTCATTTTCTTTTCAGGAAGAACCGAATGATAGACATTAGAAGTATCAATTCCTGCAGTATGGATAAAATATTCGCAATGACCAACTGTTACATATTCGCGATACATCATATATACTGCACATTTCATCAGTGATATCAACACCACCTGCATTATAAAAACTTACAATTTCAAGTTTAATCTCTCCAAGTTTGGTTCTGAAACTACACAGTCATCGAATTCACATAGTTCATATTCACAATATGTTGATACAATATCTTATAGACGACGAATTCGATGTTTCTCTCTTTCCCATGGAGTTTTTGTCATAATTTCTGAAAAATGTCTTGAAAAATTAAAAAAAAAGTATATTTCACAATTATTTTATAGAATTATATAATTTTTGTGCAACAATTATTGAAATTTAAATCAAATATGCGTGCATATTAATATAGTTGGGGGAAAAAATGTAAATGGAAAGAGTAAAACTTACCCTATTTTAGATTATCCGAGTACGAAAGTATAAAGCAGTTACTCGCGGGGAGTTCTCTGCACCCCAAATAAACTTTTGAAGGTCGTTACATTCCGAACGAGTGAGTGAGAGTGATTACATCATGCCTGGAGGTTCAATGACCTAAAATGTGCAGCTACAGAAAAAATCGTGGTTCTGCACATTCTTTTTTGAATTCTGGGAGCATTTTCTTGTTGCTGGGGTGTACAGAACACAGGTACAGGTTAAGAAATAGTATTTTTACTTTTGTACATCATGTTGTGAATATATATATATATATATATATATATATATATATATATATATACAGCACAGTGTCACATTTGTGTGACCACCACGTACTTTTGACGACAATGTTAGACAACCAACCTCAGAAGGCAGTTGAGGTTAGTTGAGCTTATATAAAGGTTGCTTAGTAAAACATTGCAATCGTTGGTGTAATGCAGAAATGGAACGATTTATTCGACGTCCTAAAAGACATCATCATTGGCTTTCGGGCCAAGGGTGAAAGCATTTCTAAAACGGCTAAGTTTGTGAACTGTTAGTATGCAGTCACGGTGAAAGTATACTCTCCATGGTAAAATGGGACCTTCCAAAACCAGCGATGTGGTAAATGTGGCGCACCACTGTCTGTAGTGAAAGAGGTAAACGTCGGATGCGAAGATGTGTTCGGGATAATTGACATTTTATTGTTGAGCAGCTGACCCACCCTATGAACCAGGGAGCTACAAAAAAGTCTCACAAATTACCCCTCAACGAACATTGCTGCGCATGGGCCTCCGAAACAGACGCCTGATTTACGCATATATACTGACTGCGGTTTATCGTTAACGAAGGCCGGAATTGGCACACCAATAGAGCTTGACGTCCACTGAGTAGCGACAGGAAGAATTTTCTGATGAATCAAGTTTTATGCTCCATCGGATAGATGAACGAAGACGGCGGGAAACCTCTGAAATCAAAAATCCTGCAAACATTTTCGGAAAATTCCTGACTATAGGCGGGAGCATTATGGTCTGTGGAATGTATCCTGGCATTTTCTGGGTTAACTTATCATTGTGGAGTGCACGGTGGATCAATAGAAATACGCAACTGTCCTTCTGGACCCTATCAACTCCTACATCTGCATTGTTTTCCCTCAGGATTATGGTATGTATATACACTGCTGGACAATTGCTAAGGACGGATAACACTATCATCCATAGCAACCACAAAATGAAAGGAAGCAAAATGTGGAAAATTAGAATAAGTGCGGCATATTAGTAAGAAGAAGTATGAGTATGCAAATTTTTTTTCCACGTCTGTTAATCACGCGATAGCGTTCATAAGAGCTTTAAAGGTTTTGACGCGTGTGGACAGTTGTTGTTTCAAGTGAAAGTTTTACAGGAAAGATTTAATAGACGGACTTAAAATTTTTGGCATGTCTTCCCGAAATCACATAGATGATTTTATGCGTGGCCGAATTATTGGAAAGATCGAAGAAGGGCGAAAAAAACAGATGTTGCCAGGGAGTTCGACATCGCTCACAGCGTTGTTTCACGGCTGTGGAAGTCATTTAAAACTATTGGAATGTGTAGTAGACGGCCCGGGAGAGGTCGTGTTAAAAGTACGATGCCTGCAGAAGTCAGATATATCGTCCTATCAGCAAAACGGAACAGGCGCACCCCAGCTCAGCAGGTGGCAAATCAGTTTCTTGCTACCTCAGGAAAGCAGATCTCCCGAAAAACTGTTGCCAGACATTTGAGGGAATAAGGACTATACACACGCAGACCTGTTGTGTGTGTCCCATTGACCAGACAGCACCGTACTGCCCGTTTGCAATGGTGTCGTGAGCATCACAATTGGACTGAACAGGACTGGGCATGCATACTATTCTCAAATGAGAGTAGGTTCAGTCTGTCATCGGATTGTAGACGCCAACTGATCTGGCGCGAGAGTGGTACTGCTTATCGTCCAGAAAATATTCAGGAAAAGGACCTATATCCGACATGCAGTATCATGGTGTGGGCCGGCATCATGATCAATGGCCGCACGCGTCTACATGTGGTTGCGAATGGGACTACGACTGGCCAACGATACATTGATGAAGTTCTATTTCCTCATGTTCGTCATTTCCGTGGTGCTGTCGGTGATAAATTTGTTTTTATGGACGACAACGCAACATGTCATCGAACACTCGCAGTTCAGGATTGTCTAGACAGCGAGGGTATTCAACGTCTCGTATGGCCAGCGCGTTCTCCAGATCTAAACCCCATTGAAAATGTGTGGGATGCTTTGGGGAGGCAAGTTGCTGGTCGAAACTATCCTCCGACAAACAAGAACACCCTCATCCGTGGACTCACAGAGGAATGGGATAAATTGCCTCAACAGCTGCTGGATAATGTTGTGCAAAGTATGGTACGACGTGTGGAATGTTGCATCACACTCCACGGTGACAAATCCCATACTGATACCTTTCTTTAAGGTGCCTGCTGACTTTTATAGATGCATTGTTCCATTTCTCCGTACGCAGATCAAATGAACATTTTTTTTTCTTTCAGATGTTTTACAGCTTTTGTACTTTCCAGAACAATAAATATTCTTTATTCTAATGTCTGAACAGTGTGGCAACTACATTTTATCCTACTAGGCCTCATGTCTCGCTTAATGTTATGCTACATAGCAATTTGTGATCCGTCCTTAGCAATTGTCCAGCAGTGTATATATATATATATATATATATATATACTAACAGGACACGAAGCATCACAAAGCTAGCAGTATACTTGCGTTATTTAGAGAGTACCATTAAAAGTTTATCGTTCTAACCTGCCAGCAAACTCACCTCACATTAATGCAATCGAAAATCTGTGGGACCCTCTCAATCGGGTTTCACGCGTCATTTATCCCCACCCGCGTTATCTAACGCAGCTGGCCACATCACTGCAGTCGTGAAAGATCAACATCCCAGTAAACACCTTCAGGAAACTAATTGGCTTTCTTCCTTCACGTCTTGCAGCAGCCCGCTCAGCGAAGGACTGTTATTCTGTTATTCTGGCTTTTGGTAGGTCGTCACATTAATGTGACTGGACTGTATATATATATATATATATATATATATATATATATATATATATATATATATAAATGTTGTGTTGGTTTGTTGTTTGTGTATGCGCGCATAACTCAAAAGTTCTGCATCGATTAATCTGAAATATTGACACAACGTTGCATTTGTCTCTGGTGAGGATCTTATGTACTTTTTATTTCGAAATTCTCTCTAAATTTTTTAAAATTTAATTTTTAAGTGATGTTTTGGTGTTATGACGTCATACGACGTCACGATTCGCTCTGGATGCGAAAATTTAAACTTTACGCTTAGATTTTTCCAAATTATTGTATTACTCTTCTATGGTTATGTTTATGCGTTGTCATATTTATCCATTTATTGTCCTTTGATACGTAATTCGGATTATTTTTCAAATAAATCTTTTTTTAAAAATTTTTCTTTCAAGAACTCAAATTTTGTGTTGTAGGTTTGGCAACAGTTGGATAGCATTATCGCGGGATGTTTACGACTTTGATTAAATTCTACATCGTGTTTTTTCTGTAATTTTAAGCTAAATTTTTTTCTCTTTAATAAGCGGAAATGAAACTAACATAATTGACTTCTGTACGCTACTTATTTTTCTACCAAATAGTTTCCGTCAACCATTTACCTGAAATAAACAGACGTAGCCAAATGCCGCGATATAACATTCAATGTTTGGAAACAATATTTTTTTCCCACTTGGAGATATTTTAATGTGACGAAATTAATCGACGGAGTTTTTAATAGGAATGTTTTTTTCTTTTTAAACAACTTTTTAAACTTCATTTGATTCTTACGTATTATCGCAACAATCGCCAACTTTAATGATAACTCGCAAAGTTGGCCATTCCATCTTCGCAGATGTTGTACGCGCGGAATTGGCAATCGTGCTTCGTTTTAAACAATATCGCTAATAGGTTGCGATAATACGTAAGTACCTTTCATTTGATGTTAGTATTGAAATACAAATGTTAAAACTAAGATTTTCTGATTTTGAGTCATCAAAATATTGCACCTTATTTTGTTTTTCATTGCCTTATAAGATTATTACCTTCTTAAACAGATTCCATTAGTAATTTGTTAAAAAAAATACTGGAAGTTATTATGGTTTGTTTTTGTCAGGGACGTAGAGCTACCGCTGTATCAATGATGCAGGAGCCCCAACGAATGTTATTACAATTCCACTTACATGGTGCTCATATTTGAAAAAGGGCCACAAAGGAATTCGGATACAAGGCCCACTCAGAGCTGTTTTGTAATTTCATATGTTTTTTCTTTAAACCTTCACTTTAACTGCAGTCAATCGGCTTGAGTACATAAAATTGTATTGCAGAAACTCGAACTTAGGTCATCATACTGGCCAAGCAAACGCAGTGCGAGGGATAAATGCTGATCAAATTAGAGTAAGCATCAGTGAATGAGCAAAACAGACAGAGGGCTCAAATACATGTTGAGGAAGCAGGTTGTCATAAGATTGTAATTATTTTTTCAAATTTTACTTTCGCGTTGATAAAAATGGTTCAGCTCTTTTTATGTCAAATACTGTTCGTATTGTATATCATTTTTCAATTTATTTTTAAGCACAGAATATTTACTTTGGATAATTTTTATATATAAAATACTAAATTTAATTCTGTACACTATGTATGTGTTTAGCGAGTAGCATACCGATTAAAATCTTCCACCTACTGAAAAATCCGGCGTATAATGCGCACTTTGAAAACAAAAAATAAGACTGAAATTTACAGGTGTGAGTTATACGCTGGGTATAAAAATGAGGGCTTTAAAAATTAAAAAATAAATGAGCATAAAAAAGTTTAACTTCTAAATATTTCGAAATACTATTTATTTAAAAGACATGACATTCTTATTGAACTTAAAAGGTGGTAGTTCTAAAAGTATACTAATTTTGCAATTGCTTAGATAAACACCTTGAATAAATCGCTTCTAAACATAACAGCATTGCATTTGTACATTTCAGGTTTCTTCGTAAAAAAGGGGTGCACATTATATAGCGAATATACCTAAAATTTAAAAATTGCAGCTTGAAAGTATGGGTGTGCATTATATGCCGGACTTTACAGTATTTTATCTTTCTCCAATGAATCTAAATTAATATATAATTTTTTAAACATTCTATGCCTGTTTGTGCATAATAATAATACTTTTTTGCACTTGGTAGTGAATTTTTCCACGAAATAGTTATTGTAGTTTTTAATAGTTGGGGCAATAACATTAGACTCGCGAAATATCTATTTTGTGTAATTTCAAAATTTTATTTGGTGTTACTGTGAAATATAAATGGAAAAATTAAGATTTTCTGATGTATATTTTGTGTTTGTTTTGATATTTATGTATTATCGCAACCATATTGGCAACATTAGCACTTAATTTCCAATTCACCGTGTATGATGCGAACAAAATCGGGGTTGATATAGTTGCAACAGTACCCAAGAACCTTTGTTTGCAACTTTTTTTGGTGATTTTATCAAAATGATAATTTGTTGTTAATAATTGGTTTTTGATAACTTTTTATCATTTAAGTTTGTTATAGCTAGCTAGCTGTACCCAATTATGTTTTCCTGTGGCTCAGTCTGGTTAAAAAGAAAGAAAAAAGAAAGCACACATTTCTAATATCTTTAACTGCTTGCACTTGAGGTATGATTTTTTTTATAAAAAATGTGGAAATATACATTAACAAAACTTTTCTAAACAGATTGATTTCATTTTTAATTTGTTAACAGAATACTCCCAAGTTATTATGGGTTTTTTTGTCATGGTATGAATCTAAAATTATTTACATTGTCTCCATAGAAGAGGTGCCAAGTTTGAAAACAAATTAAATGACTTCTTGAGGTGAAAGGGTTAATTTTACAATGCTTATGAGTAGACATTTTGTGTTGCTTCATTGTCTGTATACATACAGAAATTGTCTGCTGTGCCTGCTTTAGAGCAGCAGTTGCCATTTTTGAACACTTCAAGAACCACTTAATGTATAACTTTATAATTAGCGTTTCACTAATTGGATTGACCTCTATGTGGCGGAGCACTATAGCTATATTTACGTCTTTATTTAATCTTCTATGCCCTGAAAATAAGCGGTAAAATCCTAGGAGAGCCCACACCCTTGGCGACAAACCAAAAAAGGCGCCAAGCCAGAACAAGATGGTGCCAAGCGAAAGCGACAATGGTGGCAAAGAAATATAGCGGGATAAGGTGGATGCATAATGAAAATATATGTAAGCAATACAGAAATTAAACATTTGAGATAAAAAATATAAAAACAGCACTTACTTTCTTACTACTGATCTTTTCCGAGTGGAGGGGACAGCGTAACAACAGATTTTAAAAAAGTCTTAAAGGTCTCATCGCTAAGCGAATGATCGTGTGAACGCCGCCATATTTATTCTGCAAGGTAATGGTCGAACGTACATTCGGCATGGCTGGCACGATTTCGAAGAAAGCGTTTTATTGCCGACCATGTTACATCATGCTGATCATTACATTTAGGACATTCATAACTCCAAGCAATCAATCCTTCCTTCTTACACCATTCAATCAATTCTTTCTTACCTTTCGCGTTCAACAAAGTAAAAAGATCTAAAGTAGATTCCCTCGCGCACGCAACCAGCCCGGAGACCAACAACAAAATGAAATTCGAAATGCGCGCCCACAAAATACGAAAATGCTAGAAGTGGTTAGGGTTGTCGTATGTAGTGTTTAAAAGTAGGGTTACCAAAATGGCGCAATTATCGCCAACCAAAGTAATTCGCGCCAAAAGTGTGGGCTCTTCGAGGAGTGAACCAAATAAGCTTCATGAAAAGCAACAATCAACAAACTGAAGTGTTTTGCCTACAATTTTCCAAAAAATGGTTGAGGTTACCAAAAATCGCTAACCTTAGGAATTATGTTTTTTTGTTTAGTTATTTCAGTAACTAAAAGCTTTTAGTAAAGAATAATTCGTGTTCCGTAATATGTTGTTTTGTTGTTCATCTTTTTTTAAACTGAATCTTCATAAAAGTATAAATAATTTCCCAATTTTTCTGCATACCATCCAAAATTTTTCACGCATCCCCAATTGGTGACTGCTGCTCTGTAACACACATCAGTAATTATGTATTAGCATCACTGTAACAAAATTGGTGTCATGTATATTGTACCTTAATATCTAAATAAAGATTCTAACATTTTTTTTTTATGAAAAAAGAAATGGAGGGAAAATATTGCGATTTGCATGGCGGTAATTTGGCTGTGGTGATGCTAATATTTAAGTACACCGATATAACAAATAATTGTCCATGTGAAAAGCTGTCTGTGTCTAGATATAAGCCACTCTGTTTTTAAGATAGGCCCTTAACTTTGTTGATAACAATTGCTAATACTAATCGAATTGTGAATTGCAAAAATACTCCCATCATTATCAACACTTTGTCGAAGTTTTCTGATGCAAAATCCGTGTTTATATTGGAATTTTCCTGGCGTATTCGATTAAAAATACCTTCAGCCTCTCATTACGTTGAATTTCAGCTGTGTCAATTGATGCACGTTTAAAGTTAAATATTTCATTAGCATTTTTTATTTTTTCCTTTTCTTTTTGTTTCTGATTTTTCTTTTTTTTTCATGTTTTGAAATTTTATATGTTTTTGTTTTAATTTTCTTTTCTTTTTAAGTGTAATTTTAAGTTGTTAAGAAATTTTATATGCTTTGTTTGATTTTTTTTTCTTTTTAAGTGCAGTCAATTGGATTCACTAGATAAAAATAATGCCTTGCGGGAAATCAAACTTAGGTTGTCATACTTGCAAGGCAAAAGTACTACAATGAGTGTAATTGTACATCAAACTGAGAAAGAATGGATATCAGCAAATGAGAAAAGCAGACAAAGAATGTCACAAACACAGGCTGAGGGTGCAGCAAAGCAACATGCAGCCAGACTTGAGGAAGCTCATTTGCGAGCACATCATTCGTGTTTTACAACATCAGAAAGATGTTAACCAAAAACAGCACATCTGCGTCAAACATGACTTTGTGGTGAGCAATCACACAATAACAGTCATCTTGCATTCCGGTACAACCCAGTGGAAGATTCTAGGTTCAGGCAGCATGTTCTCATTTACACAATGATGGAAGTGTATCCTTATTGCAATGTTCTGGATTTTAAGAGAGAAACCAAAGGAATGTTTTGTACCACTGAAAAAATTAAACTGCCTCAACTCAGAGAACAGAGCCATTACAAATTTTGCTTTCTAGATATACGGCGGAATCAAAACATTTCCTATATGACATCAGGAAATACAATTCATGTTTCCAAGTGACATTGTTTGGATAAATGTGCATTTGTGAACACACCTCTGATTTAATAAAAATATCCATAAGCATTGTAAAACTAACACAATTCCCTCAATGAATCCAGAGTGGAGCCATTTAAAATTTATCTTCAAACTTGAGGGTCGCCACTTTAAAGACAATGTAAATAAATTTAGAGGTTCATAACATGACACAAGGACAAAAATAAGCTGTAATAACTTCAAACATTTGGTTAACAAATTATAAATATCAGTTTAGGAAAGTTTTTCGTATATATATTGAAACATTTTTTTATAAAAGATCATACGTGCAATGCAAATTATTTTACATACTGAAAATATGTTCTTTCTGTTAAACAAGACTGAGCCACAGCAACGCGTGGCAGGGTACAGCTAGTATATATATATATATATATATATATATATATATATATATATATATATATATATATATATATATATATATATTATTATAGAGATGGCGCCACATGCTTATTTTTAAAAAAAATTTAATAAATATATTTTTTTTTTTGAGTTTTTTTATATTTTACGCTAATTTTATATGAATTTATTTTTATGATTTTTTAAAGTATATTTCAAAAATATCAATCCTTTTTTCCTATTAAAAATATTATTATTAAAAAGGCTTTCAAATACAACAAGAAATTTGGTAGATTTATATTTAATTATAATCAAATCTCGGAGCTCCTAAGTTCTGAATCATGTAGATGCAATCTATATCGAGACTATATTGATGATTATCATCAGCACGTTGTCACAGGAGACCTTAGCATCGTGAAAGATGATTTGTTAAGAAATTTTATAGAAAAGGGTACCGGTTTTAGACTTATGATCACAAAAAATAAATCTAATGTTATGAAACAAATCATAAAAGATTTAGATAAATTCTACCTTAAAATGGCAATTAAATACGGAATGCCGATTGAAGCATTCAATCAATTTAGATCTTATGTAGCAACAGAAATTCGGGAATTAGATTTTACTGTTGAAAATGAAATTATGTATAAAGATCTTAAATCATCAATAGTAAATATCCAAAATGACTTCGTTATTACATATGTTGATAAGGTCTCTGCTTATTATGCCATAATTTGTAAATATTTTTACAGTAAAATATTAAGTAACCACATTTTAAATAATAATTCATTTCAAAAATCAATTCACAATAATAGAGAAGATGATAATCGTCTTTTAGCTTTGAACAAAAGACTGAATATTCATCTAAATAATATTAAATATCCAAGTATTTTTTTAACACCAAAATTTCATAAAAGCCCTATAAAATTCCGTAGTATCACTAATGGATACAATACATATATCACGAAGTCTGGGAAGATCTTGCAATCTCTTCTTCAAAATCTAATTGATAATTTACAAAACGCGGCAATTATTAAAAATAGCTTAGAGATTGCTAGAGTTACTAAGGATATGTTGATTTTTTCTATGCATGGTTTTGATTTCGAGGACCTTATTAATTCTATAGATATTGACGATATGATTAAGGTTCTTCAGTTAATTTATGATAAATATGAATTATATACTTCGATGAAAAAAGAAAAATTTGATATTCTTGTTAACCTCATTTTAAAAGAAAATTTCATTATATTTGATCATAATCTTTATAAACAGATCAAAGGATTACCTCAGGGTGGTCCAGCTAGTAATTGTTTAGTGAACCTATATTTACATTTTTTTGAAATAGATCATGTTGTAAATGATTCTTACTTAATTTATCGTTATATAGATGATATAATAATTTTTGGTAAAAATAGTGAATACAAACCAAATATTACATTCTACCCTGATTATCTCCAGCTCCTTAAAACTAACTTCAACTCTAATAGGGTGGAATTCTTGGATTTAGACTTGCATCTTATTAACAATAATGTAGTCAGTAACATTTTTGTTAAAAGAGATTCGTTTAAGTTCCATATAATTAAAATTCCTGTATGGAACAGTAATTTTCATATATCAATTTACAGAAATATCATTTTGAATTTTTTATTTAGAAATGATAACTTAACTACCCACAAAATAGATAAATACAATAATATAAAAAAAAATTTTCAATGTTGTTTAGATCATGAATATCCTTTTAATTTCTTGAGATCTTATATTCATCTCAAATACATTAACCGTCTTGCTACTTCGAATTCCAAATCCACCACACAACAATAGGTTTTCAAAGTCAGCATGTTAGTGGTCTTGCTGTGAAGATTATATCATAACACTCATATCACAGTTTACATTTTTTCCACACACATCTTAAACACCTTACACATTTTTGACAACCAACCAAATTAGAGCCTAGCAAATTTACATTTTTGACAATCAACCAATTCAAATTTTACCATATTTGATTGTCGTCATTCTATACTTGTCTTTGCTGGCTGGTTTAAAAGTCAGCTCAAAAGATGTGTTTATGTTTTTAGGAATTTTTTAACTTGGTGAATAATTGACTTTCATTAATGGCAAGATGCTTGTTTCTCTTCGTAAAAGCTTTGTGAGTAAAGAAATTTTGTTAAATTATTTTTTGAAAGATACTTTTCTTATGTAATTGTTCTAGTATTTTTCTACTTTTCTTACATAATTATTTTGTAATTTTTCTGCATTAAGAGTTTGGGAGAGTTTGTTACATAATAGTAGTGATTGGTTTTATCATGCTCTCTGAGTTATACTTTCTCTGAAGTTTTGTTTATTTTATTTGGTTTTCCTACCGAGTTGCAAAGGGGGAAGGTTGGCGCCTTCAAACTAGTTTAACCCCACTTATTCGGTCCTAAGTCCGAAATTGCTTTCTGACTCGCTAGGTTCTTCTTTTTTGTAGTTCTTTTATTTCTCTATAATTTTGTTCTTAATGTTGAGCTTTCATATTTTTATTACGTAATTTCTTGTTATGTTCTTTATCTATTATTTCATGTTTTTGATAAATAATACATATTTCTTTTATATATATATATATATATATATATATATATATAAGGTAGTCTGGCCAAAAACATGTTCAACTCCACTTTTAGATTAATTATTTAATAAATTAGCTGTCCTAAGTCAGCAATGTTTATAATACTGCAGCATCCATTTTATAATTTTTAATCTAGTGTATTTCATGTAAAGAGTGTTTTTTTCTAGGTATAGAAGTTTAAGTTGGCCTTACTTTCCAAGATGGCGACCGATTTAACAGCTGTCAAGTGATTTATTCTCAGTTGGGTTTGGCAATTCCTCAAAACGATCATCAAGCAAAGCGTAGATTCGTCGAATGGGCCCAAAACGAGATTGCCGTTGTTCCCGATTTTCATAAGCGAATTTTGTTTGGCGATGAAGCCCACTTCTGGTTGAATGGCTACGTCAACAAACAAAACTGTCGCATTTGAAGTGAAGCTAATCCACAAATGTATGTCGAAGCACCGTTACATCCAGAAAAACTGACTGTTTGGTGCGCTTTATGGGCTGGTGGAATCATTGGTCTGTACTTCTTCAAAAACGATGAAGGCCACAACGTTACAGTCAATGGTGATCGGTATAGAGCCATGATTACTAACTTTTTCATTCCTGATTTGAACAATCATGATGTCCAGGAGCTGTGGTTCCAACAAGACAGCGCAACATGTCACACAGCTCGTGCCACAATCGATTTATTGGAAGACACGTTTGGTGACCGCCTAATATCACGTTTTGGACCTGTGAATTGGCCTCCAAGATCTTGTGATTTAACACCTGTAGATTATTTTCTGTGGGGCTATGTAAAGTCATTGGTCTATGCGGATAAGCTACAAACGCTTGACCATTTGGAAGACAACATTCGCCGTGTTATTGGCGATATACGGCCACAAATGTTGGAAAAAGTCTACGAAAATTGGACGTCCAGATTGGACTACATACGAGCCAGCCGTGGCAGTCCTATGCCAGAAATCATATTTAAATTGTAAAGAAACAAGATTATCTTTCGAATAAAAAAAATCCATGTCAATCGAATGTCATCGTTGTTTTATTGCAATTTAACGTTCTATGCCTCTAAAAAAACACCCTTTACGTTCTCTTTACTGTCTCTGTGTTTTTTGCGAATGTGATTGATGTGAATGTTTATCTCTTGTTTGTAGAGAGACTACATATATATATATATATATATATATATATATATATATATATATATATATATATATATATATATAAATATATATATATTAGGTTGGGGAAAAAGAAAACCATTATTTTTTCATGAAATTCAAGACTATATTTAACATGCTTTGGATTGTCCAATTTGGATCAAATATGTACCATTTTGTTGCATTATTTGTTTCCATTTTAAAGGTAGCTTCATATTATCTCTCTTATAGAAGTCTTGGTACTTATTGGCGAAAAACTCCAGTAATCGATTTTCTCAGTCTTCTCTTGATCCCAATTTCTTATCACTAAGGAAGTTTTGCAATGACAGAAAACGGTAATAATCACTTTGTGCAAGGTCCGAACTATTTGGCTGATACAAGGAAACTTCCGCACGAAGCTCTCGGAGCTGGGGAGGCACTACAGACGTGTGTGGCCCCGCATTATCCTGATGGAACACAACACCTCTTCCGTTAGTCACTTCTGGTCAATCACAAGCTTCAAATGGTCCAGTGGTTGATAGTAGATATCTGAATTGTGTGTCTGGCCATATGGACGAAACATATAATAAATTATTCCTTTCCAGTCCCCCTAAAGACACAGTTGAACCTTCCTGGCCGTTAGTCTTAGTTTCGCCACCTTATCAGCTGTTTCACCGTGCTTTGACAACTATTTTTTTCGCACAATATTGTCATATCTGACCCCTTTCTCATCCCCAGTGATCATCCGTTTAAGAATGGGTTCGATTTCAAGTCGTTTGACCACGGCTTCTCAGATAGAAATTCGATCCATCGTGTTTTTTTTTGGTGTTAAAGGGTGTGGCACACAGACATCGAGCTTTTTTTGGATCAGCTAAGTGCAAATGGTTTTTAAAACTGCTTTATCGTCGATCTTTAGCTTCTGGGCGATGCCACGACTACTAACATGCCAGTTAACTTCAATTATTTCTGTGATTTTATCGACATTTTCGACGACGGGCCTGCCTGGGCGAGGTGCATCTTTAACATCAAAATGTCTGAACGGAATCGATGAAACCAACATTGCGTGTAACTAGCTGTTACGGTATTGACACCGTAAGCACCATTCACAATTTCAGCCGCCTGACTCGCATTTTCGCCTTTATCAAAGTAAAACTGTAAAATGTACCAAATTTTCTCTTTGCTGACTTTCATTATTAACACCCTGTAATTCACAACTGAATGAACCAAACAAAAAACAAATTCTTTTAGTTTAAACTGTTATCTTGACAACGAGCATAAATTTGAATTTATGTGATCGATATTTCACCAGATATCAACGCTACAAACATCTACTGAAAAAAAAATAATGGATTTATTTTCCCCCAACCTAATATATAAAGAGAGAGATAGAGATATGCATATATAGATAAATATAAATATCTGTATTTATAAAAAAAATTCGTGTTAGAATGTTTGTACCTAATGAACTTCAAAACTGCTCCACCGATCTTAACATTATTTTGTATATTGAGTGTCATCTCGTCCAACTTGACAGATAGGATATTTTTGACTCAATTAATGACATTTTTTTTGCGGGAATAGTGAACGAATTTTATTATTGTTCATTAATATATGTAAAAAACATAATGTATAGTAAGAAATGTTTTTCATCATGTTACTTTATTAAGGATTTTGTTGTTAATATCTTATACACCAGAAGTATTTGTTCATCTATTCATTTTAGAAGGGCACAAAGGACTTATTTACGCACATTTTAGAAACATAAAATAATGTTTCGAGTTTTTTTTTTTAATTTTGTTTTAAAATTGGATTGCTATTTTATTTCAAGTAAATTATGTTTTTGACTTTCTAAAAATAAATTCAGTCACCTGAAATAAAGTTTTTCATTTTAAAGCTCCCATAAATTCTACAAATTAGGTATATGTACACGAGCAATATCATTTGCACCATTTTATTTGTGAACATCCAAAAAACTTTTCAGTGAGAGATTGTAATTTTACGAAACACATCAATGATTTTTCTGTAAATTTCACGCTTTATATAACAATAAGTTCTAACAAAATAAATTTCTATAATAGAAAAATGGTTGACGTTTTCATAAAAGTTGGAACATGTTAATGTTTTGAAAGTATGCATTATTTTCCATATCAGTATTTTGATTAAATTGTGCATAATAATTTGTTCAATATTCATCTTTTTTCATTTTAAATGAATTTTAACTGTGAGTTACTTTTTTTTTCTTGGTTATTGTATTTTTGATAGAATATGTATCCTCATAAAACCGTTTTAATGTTTGCACATAAAAGTAAAATAGAGTAGCACATTCAGGGAATATATTATTTTTTTTCGGATTTTTCACAAAGTGTTGTTGTTTTCTGATGCCACCTGTCTGACGTAGTCAGATCAAGGCCCACGAAATTCATCGTGGCATGGGCAAGAAGTACGCTTGTCATTGGCTTGAGCACCATACAGGTGACAGTACGATTTAGCTAGGCGAAATTCCCCGAAGGGACAATAGATGGCGACACGACCTCTATCTCCACCTCCTCAATTTCTGCATGTAAACTGAAGGGGAGGGAAACATTCTCCAGTTTTTGCGCTCGTGATTAAGCCCACAAGACTACGGACCCACAGATTTAACGAGCATGTACTCCGTGTGTACTCGGAGGGTGTTTGGTGGCATCGGGCATCGAACCCAGGCCTACCGGTCTGGAGTCCGATGCTCTAATCACTAGGCTACTCACGGTCCCAACAAAGTGTTAAACTAGTTTTTGTTTCCCCATTTCTTCTTTTAAACAATAGTAGTTGATCCTTATATGACTTCATCTGTTATAATTATTTGTCATAAAAATATAGTAAAACCGTTATTTCGTAAAGCCGGATTCATGAGAAGTTTTTTTTTTTTTTCTTTCAATAAAATTTTAATACTTTCCACATGTTTGAAATGAGAACTATGTTAACAGTAAAATTGTGTAGAACAGGGGTGGGTGTTTATTTTAGATTTCGGACAACATTGTGGAAGTGGAAGATACCGGATTGAAGCACCACTTTGTATTTGAGAAAAATTGTAAATTGTACCATATAATTATCAATAAAAATAAGTTAAATAAAATATTGGCAGTTTTTTTCTTCTTATTTACTATACTAATTTTAAAATTTCACACATATAAGTAGCTTTAATCACATTTAATTTAGAAACGATTTAATGAAACAAATGTACTTTTCAAATCAATTTCTTCTTCAAATATACCTGCCTATTGGTTAATGTAAGCCAACTTGCATATATGTTTTGTCTTCTTAACCTCCATGCAAGAAAACTTTCCCTAACTATATGCTGACCCAAATACAGAGAACATTTTGTTTGGTTTCCTAACAGTTTTGTCGGGATGCAAAATTCAAAAAAAAAAATTGTGGTTTACTACATGCCCACTTTTGGTGCAGAAATATTCAAAAATTCAAATTGAAAAAATGTAATAAACAGCATATTAACTTATACTTTTATAATTGTATGGCAAGTAAAAATTTAAGAATTAGTACTGTTTCTAGAAGTAAAATTTAATATCATGGTGTTTTTTATCGTGCCTTTTATATGTAAATTATTCAAAATTCTTCCCAATTTTAATCACAGGTGATTTAATTTGGTTCCTCCTTTTCGTTTTTTTGTAAAATAACTCTCTTATTTATTCCTTCTTTCTTTTGTCAGTGACTCGGCAGCCCAGGGTGGGCCTCGGCTTTCTCAAGAATCCTTTCCAAGGTCACAGCCTTTTTCCTGTTAGTGTTCTCCAATTCTCAGGTTTCAAAACTAGAAGATCTTTTTCCAGGCCGTCAATGCATCTAGAATTCGGCTTGTCCTTTCTTTGTGCCAAATGATTTAACATTGAAGACTTTTTTATTATACATCTGCTCTAGTAGCATTTGCGGTCCTTTATTTCTGTCTAAAGACCAAATAATCCAAATTCCTATTCTCAAGTCCCTTAAACCTTTCCCAAGTCGTTTCCTACAAGTCTGCCTCGCTATATTTTCTTGAAATTTCGTGCAAGAGATTTTCTTATAGGGTAGGGATTTAACCCCACGTCTGACCACCGATCCTGGGGGACCGATCCCATTTCAGTCGCTTTCTACTACACGCATGAGCTACGTTGGGACTATACTTTCACACCCGGTAACCACAAAGGTGAACTACCTTATTCATATCTCATTAAAGTCGTTTTTCTTTTCAGAGAAGGATAAAAAATGGCATCTACTCAATCAGATTTATGAGGCCAATAATTAGTTTAAAAAATAGACCAATTATTCATACGTCTTGTTGCACGTAAATCATTTTGAAAATAGCAAGTTTTTATAACGGGGTAATGAAAGTGCTGATCTTAAAATGTAAATGATACGTGTATCATTTCTAGCTAAGATTATATATATATATATATATATATATATATATATATATATATATATATATATATATATATATATATATATAATATACTATATATATAATAACTATTATATTTCTGGAGGTTGGTTAAACTATTGTAAGACGTGGCGAGTGGTTGATTAAATAATAGAGAACAAAAGGTTGGGCGTGACCGGTGGTATGATGATTGTTTAACGAGAAGCATGGTCGAATACGGCAGTGTTGAAGAGGCACTGATGGAAATCGAAATTCCTTTTTATTCACATCCAGAAACACATAAAGATCCAGTAGGGACGGCATTACACATAAAAGAAGCAAACATGAATGACACAACAAAGACAAAGACACACACAGAACGCGCTGCAGTCGACAACATGACTACAGAAAAACCAGCGAAGACAGAGAGAGGTTTCCAGTGACATCGGCTTTTATACCTGACGTTGAAGACCACGTAACATTTTTGTAATAAGAGCTCTGATTCGTTACAAGGGGTGGGAAAGGAATTTATGATGTAATATTACTAGTCGATTACGATAAAATCAGGGTGTTAGTTTTGAACCAAATAATTAAAAGATTATTTGAATATTATTAAAGATTTAATTAAAAGGATGCTTGGGGGAATTATTACATATATATATATATATATACATATACATATATATATATATATATATATATATATATATATAAACGATATATATATACATATATATATAATATATATATATATATATAAAAGATATATATATATAATATATATATATATATATATATAAAAGATATATATATATATATAATTTATATATATAAAAGATATATATATATATATATATATATATATATATATATATATATATATATATATATATATATACATATATGTAATGCTACTTTAAAAAAGATATACTTCATTACATTTTTAAGGATCAGCATTTTTTAAATAAGGAGACAATATTTTCTTGATCATTCCTCCATCATTGTTATATTTAAGAAGAATATTAATTAGTTTCAATTAAAATTTTCTTGGTTTCAAAATTGTTCTTTAAGATTATTCATGACTTTTCTGTTTACATTGTATTAAAATGAAATAATTTTTAAAATAGAAAACTATATTTTATATCATTGTTCTTAAAAGCCAGAAAACTATTTTCTCAAAACAATATATAATAAATTTTGGTAAAATTTAAAAACAAACAGTTTTTAAAACAATTTGATATTTTAATAAATACAATTTAATTACATCGTTCAAAATATATTATCCCCTTCATGTACTTTTTTAGTGACGAACAAATTAATTTTATTGAAAGAAATAGTTTGGTAATTTTTGTTATTTCTTTTCGCCATTATGCCTTTCTCGATTAGAAGTTTGAATATTTTAAGTAAAAATTTATTTTTGTCTAATATTGTAGCGAATCTTGTGTAATTAATAGTGTAAATAATTTAAATCTACATGTTTCAATAGTTAATATTACATTCTGTTTGTATTTTTTTATGAAAGAAACGTAATATTCTCAAACAACACCGTCCCTTACATTACAATGGCGTTGCAAAGAGGGAACTTTGCAAAATATTGAAAATACCGTCACGTTGGGATCAAATTTGGTTACCTGCTAACCATATGGGTGATTCACGAAATTACTGGAAATGTCTATAACGTTATTATCTATGATGAAAGGGGATTTTAGGAGAAAACACTGGAAGCTAGCCGCGAAATTATAAATATCAGTCGCTTGTCAAAAAATTGCTTGAGGATAATATATATCTCAATACATGCTTTTATTTTTACTCAATGCCATCTGTGTATGTGGGCTGGGGAAAGTGAGAGAAGCTTCTGAAACTTATTGTGGTCGAATTTCTTCACTTTAACGGGCACACAGATAAAATAAACTCTTCCTATATAAAGTTCTTGATAAATGTAATGTTCTCATCCCCTATAAACATTATTTAATCACAAAAAAAATATCTGATCAAGGATTTTTTCCTGGGTGGTGGCTAGACGTTACAGCCAGTGCTCACTTAAGACATTTAACATACTTTTCAGGACAGAAATAATGAATCATATTACAATAAACATTTTATGAAAAACTGACATTTATGTAATAACTATTTCAATAACAATTAAATACAAAGTGTAACTGTAATTAAATAATAACAGAATAATTGTACAGCATAGAATACTTACTAAGAATATATATATATATATATATATATATATATATATATATATATATATATATATATATATAATATTTAGAATACACATTGAAATTGATATATATCCACATTTTATATTTTAAGTTTAGTAAAAAAGGTTAGAAATAAAGTAATATATTTTTAAGAATTTAAATTACTTATTTTACAAATTTGATGAGCTATTTACTGTGGAACTTTATAATATGCAAACATTTTTTTCCGAGCAGAAAAGCTATAATGAAAGATTTTCGAACCCGAGAATCTTTTACCACTTATTGTAAACAAAGTTTGTGTTATTAAACAAAGGCACTTGTTTCTAAGTGCTCAATCTGGAGTAAGGGAAAAACGAAAAATTTTAGGTCATTTTTCTGTTCTATGTGGGCAGTGGATACAGCCTCTATCCACATTTAAAAGCTTTGCAAAAACCTAAATAAAACACTTTTTTTAAATTGCAAGTTTGCTTAATTCATTTAGATGAGAGAAACGTATACTTAAGACATGTCGAAATTATTTTCAATGATCAGAAACTTTATTTGTAGTAATCAAAATACAATTTGTATATTACTCCGAGAAACTCTATTTTAAACTACCCATCAGGGGACATGAAATGCAAAAAAGGCATCGTCCTGCCATCTTTATTGATTTGTATGTGTTTTAGCTTCAATTAACTTATGTGGATGGACTGAATATCTATCACACCCGCTTGAAGGACATTTTTTAATATGTGGCTAGACGTATTAGCCACTGCCCTCTAAAGGATTATTGCCGCATCCTACAATTTATATATAGAAAACAAAGGACTTGCGACAATAAATTTCATAGTTGTTGAATAATATTTTTTCTTTGGAACTTTTAGATTAGAATCCTTGAGCCCCGATTAATGCACCAATATTATTCTTCTGATAAAAAAAAATATTTTAATACTTGGATTATATTACCTAAGGAAAATGCTACTCTATTTTTATTTCACATTTCTTATTCAAAGAACTGTTGAATTTCAATTACTCATCCGACATTACCCTCCCACTCAACTTGTCTATCGCGCTCACCTTTATTAATTCGAACCGAAGTTCAGTTTATAAATAAATAATTTCGTGTGTCAAAATCACACACACACACACATCCACTATTTCTTTTTAGGCTTCATCGATATCAGCGTTTCTATATAGCGTTTTATATATTGTCCTTAATATTACCGTTTCTTCTTCATCTATTTCATCTATATCAGCGTGAAGGGCTTGTTCCCTAAGGCCACGAGTACATGAGTGTAAGGGGGGGGGGCAAGCACATTAAAAATCGAAAATATAAGTTGTTTTTAAAAAATATTAAATTACTTAGAAACAACAAATCAAAATACATTCTGACATAACAAGATATGAAATATGCATTTACACTGATGCAATTTACTTATAGATCTATTTATACTTAAATACATGATGTATTTGATAATTTTTTATCAGTAATAAGTTAAGAGCAAGTTTTATAATTACTAGCGAATCCCATGGACTAGTCATACTCAAATTATATACAAAATCTCTCTAATATTTAACCTGATAATTTGTACAGTTTAAAATTAAGTCATATTGCAGTTTTGTGCATGTTGCCTGTTGTGTGCGTCAAAGTACATTTTTTTAATGTTTATTGTATGAAGGGTGAGAGGAAAGTTGTGATTGAAGATTAGGTCGCAAAGTTTAACTGTTTAAGAAGCATAATAAAGGAGAAAGCGACTCACTCACTTATCACAATATGTTTGCAAATATTAGGCCTATTAATATATAATTTGGTAGGGGTGTTTTTTTCATTCAGAAAAGATCCAATAACAACGGGTTTCATTAAAATTGACTCCCAAGGGAAAGGGTGGTGTGGGGAAGTAACATGCAAAATTCCCGTTTTTGACATATTACACCTATAGATTGGAAGTTTGGGTAATTTGTTTCATTCCTCTTCAGTACAGAACCACCAAGAATGATGTTTAGAAAAATCGAGTCCCAAAGAGGTTTGACAGCGTCATTAAACATAAGATAGTTCACCGTTTTAAACGATTAGATTTGCAAATTTGAAGTCTAAAAACATATTTTTTCGCTTGAATAGAGATCCTAAAAGAGTGGGGTTGCTAGAAATGAACACTTAGGGAGAGAGTGTTATTGATATAGCTCAAGTGTTTGAACTGTTTGACCTACATATTTGAAATCTGGCAACATATTACTTTTGTTAATTAGAAATCTAATAAAAATGTAGCCCTTGGGAACTAACCCCAAATAAGGGAGCTTCACAAGCACAAAATATAAATATACTTCCGTTTTAGAAAAGGGGCTGCGGTAGCCCAGTGGTTAAGGTATCCAACCATGGCATGCATGTCATGAGTTCGATCCCAGTACCACTAAAGACCCGCCGTGTAGGGCAGCGATGCACGTTAAATCTGTCGAGAGCTGAAACGTCCTCCCGTTGGTGTGGTGTGGTAGTTAGGAGAGGGGGGTGCCAGCTCAGGTGTCGTCCACGTCACTTGACCATGGTTCAAAATTACGTGGTCCGTCGCCAAAAGCCCTCGTGTAGCTGAACAGTGCGACGTTAATATTAACTCACTCACTCACTCCGTTTTAGAAATTCAAGTCCTGTCATTTTTTAAATTTTGGAGCGAAATTCATTGGAATGTTTTTTAACATATTAAATTCTTATTGATAGGCCTACATAAATAAAAATAGATTAAAAATTATATTTAATCGTACAATATAAAGAAATGGCTATACAATATAATGATTTCGAAGTTTGGATTGTAGACTTCTGACATTGTCTTCTATAATAGGATGTGGCTACAAATTAAGAAGCTATTATCAGAAGTTCCCTCGTGGCTTCTACTGGTAAAATGTAAATAAAAAACCAGCATTTAAAGTGATTCCCTTAAGTATAGAGACAATAAATTTATACTTTAGAACAAATTTTCTTATTTGGGGAAATATCCTTTGTTAAACTAAATTACCCAAAGCTTTGGAAACAAATTTTATGGGGGGAAAACGCGATAACCATCAATTTTTCTCATATACACATAATTTATCATTTAAATCAATGTTTGAATATTACGTATTAATTAATGTTAACAATTTCATTTAGGTGTTATAAAAATAAAATAACAAAAAATATTTCGGTTCTTTAAAGTAGCGCTTTTAGAAGCCATATGTAGCTTTAACAAGTGCAATGACACCAGCCTTCTATGAAGACTAATGTTGAGGTAGAAAGTACGATTCCGGGGAAACATTTAGTTTAAAAAATTGCCATTTTGGATGCTTTTGACTCTGGTGTAGCCTTTGAAACCTATAAATTGCATGTAACATGGATATGAAAGTAAAATCTATATGTACGGTTTAATATGAGATAAATGCATTAGTAATTTGGGCTAAAAATTATGCAGAAATCTCCAAAGAATAGAACTCTCAGCTAGTGCATTATTGATAACGCTGTATTACCTAAACCATCTGTACCTTCTCGTGAGCTTACAACACGACAGTAGTAAGGGGGTTTTATAGCTTGATGTTTTAAAAGAAATAATTGAGAACTTCAAAGAGACAGAGGCTCGCAGTTCACCCAAGTATAGGACGTAAACCTGTGGCAGAAATGAACTGTAATCGGTGCAACAATAATCGTCGATTGATCACAGGGTATGATACATAAATAACATTGATGATACATAAATAACAGATATTATGGAATGTTCCTTGTGACATGTTGCACAAGGCCGTAGGAAATGTGGATAGAGTTTTTGAGAAGGACAATCATATCAAATGTGGTTGTTTTCCTCACCAGGAAAGTGAATGTAGTGAATAAACAATATATCACATTAGTTTTCCCCCTGAATTGCTTTTTTTTTTATTTTCCTTTAATTTTTCAATTTCTATTATATTAGCTCACATACTATATATATATATATTACCTTTATGGAATTTTAAATCGTTAATAAAAAAACATTTTAAAGCTCTCAGTTGAGCTGAAATTTTATATGCCTGATTATTTTGGATGACAATACAGTAATTTAATTATATTTAGTAAAAATTAATTGACTAAAACTAACCATTCAAAGAATTACAAATACAGCCACGTTGGCATCATTTTAAGGACTTATATCAAAATATGAGAAGTGATTTTTTTTCACGCATTTTAAAGAGCTCGCTTTAGC